>MU225021.1:3752603-3762705 GCA_018584345.1 Thuja plicata | reverse complement strand
TGTATATATATGTATATATATGTGTATATATATATATATATATATATACATACATACATATATGTATATATGTATATATATACATACATATACATGTATATATATATATATATATGTATATGTATATATATATGAATTGTATTTTCATCAGGTCTACTCCATAATCAACGTGTTACTATATTGTCTCTTATCATCATTGGTTTTTACTGTAACATTGTGGAAATTATTGATTGTATTCATTTGATTCATTGTGTTGATCTTCTTATGTTACAGAGGCATAACACTAACCTCATAGCTTCTCTATTATGTTTTGCCACTGCTAGAATAATTCCATATTTCTCTTATTCTCTTATAGCTCTCCTTTTAAGACCTGAATTCATTTTTGTAGCTTGATTTTGAATGTCTTCTATGGTGATGTTGAGGGAAACATGCTAAAAAACTATGGAAACTCTTTGTGGCATATCTGGCTGCAAGCTTGAAGGTTCTTTTTAAGGTCGCGACTATTAATTTTTAAAATGTTTTCTCCATGTACAAATTTCTACTCTAAATATCCTCAAGGGTTTTCTTTTTGGTTTCAAACCCTATTCCATCCATATATCCTTTCATTATTACCTAGTTCACCGTGAAACTCACCCTTCTCAAATATCAAAGGTGACACTACAATAAATTTTCGCAAATCACCTTGCCAGCATATTCATGAAGTGTTTGATGACATTGAATGAAATTATTGTTAATCTGGATGTAGGTTTTGTATCTAGTCAAATAAGAATTATTTTCCTTCTAAAATCATAGATAATCGTACCTTCTATATAATAGATTTAAAATATGAATACCTTGCTATCTTATTGTCTATGATCTTTAATAATATTTTTGTTACATAATATTGTACCTATTGAGTCCAATAGTGTTCATGCTTGTTCTTTAATTCATGTTGTAGTCATTCATATGTCTATCAATATTCTAGTTTTGCATTGTTATTTGTATTATAGTAGATGTCCTTAGATTTTTTAATAGTAACATCTTCTTTGCTTTTGATAATTTCATATTTAATGAGGGTCTTCATACCCTTCACTATAATTACTTACTCCATCATTTCCTTGAGCCTTTTATTTCTCTATTCCATAGTAGCCATGACATGCTTATCCTTCTCATTTTACTCTATGTACTGCAATAATATCTATGTGGCCACTGTCTTAAGCTTACTATTCCTTACACTATTATGTATGCAATAATCATTAATCTTTTGATGTGATCTCCTTGTCTTAAGCATTCTATACATTTCTGTGTATTCTTTGAAACCGTGGTTTTCCACTCATTTTCTTTCATACCTTTACTATCTTTTAAAACCTTGGTCTTTATAAAATGTCTATAGTTCATCTCTATTCATCTGTAACAGTGGTTTGCTAATCTTAAACATAAATATTCTTTATACTTTTCACATGTATTATCAATGAATATCATTGTATTGCACTGCTCTTTACATTGGAATAGATCAATGCATTCTTCAACATTATATTAGACATATAGTACTAGTGGAGGAGCACCAAGGCTAAGCACCAAGGTCTAGAAGGAACACTAGGGTCACTAAGGGTCCCTAGATGAGTTGAAGACTAGGGTCTCTAAGGGCCAAGTTGGGTTTAAGGGGTAAGTTAAGGTCTAAATCTTAGGAATTGATCCTAAAAGGCCTTTAGAATTTAATATCAATAATACACAATGCAAAAGGGATAGGTGGTTGTCAAGTTGACAATATTAACCAAAGCGTAATTAGTCGGTTTTAACTGTCTCAGTTAGTTTGAGGATAGTTTTGAAGGTAGTTTTAATTTTTTTAGAGGATATATTTTATGAGTAATCCATGCATGTGGAGTGGTATTTGGAGGTGTGTGTGTCAAGGGGAACAAATTTATCAAATTCTAAATTAATAAACAAAAACATTTCTTGCAACAGTCAATTAAACTCATGGGTACAGTCTCTAATTTTTTGACTTTAAAAACTCATAAAAATGTGAAATTGATTGGAAAATGAAGTAATATGATTTTATTTTGAGTTCTTTTCACTTTCTATTAATGGTGTGTTGCTTCATCAATTTATAAGGCTAGGAATCACATTTACTTCTAACTTTTCTTGAACTTTCCATTTTGATAGTTTTGATCATTTTGAGGGTCCCCATGAGTACATAGAATTCTCCCACTTTTTGTGATTAATGTGTCTTGTGGGAGGAGTCTAGCCCTGTATCATATGTTCTATATATGGTTTTGTATGCAGGGATGGATAGGAGATTGAAGAGAGGTTCAAACATTATTGAAGAATGTTGATTGAGGTTATGGAGTAGGTTGGACCAGTCAAGGTCTAGACAATCTACCTGAAGGAGGGCCACTTTTTGTGAAATTTTATCCTTGAACATGTTCATTGGATTTTATTTTTGAATTTTTTATCTCCTTCATATTGGGATGTTGTTGATGGAATGAATTTTTTATAAATCTTAATGCACACTTTCTTTGAAACAATGGAATTTTTTAAAATAATATTTCATCTTTTCTTGTACATTTGAGGACTGTAACATCTCACCACTCTCGCTTAGGGAAATCAAAGATGTTGGTTTTGAACAAATGAAAATTCTCATTCTACACAAGGGTTTATTGTCATATTTTATGTATAAATTGAAAAGAGATTATAAATTATAAACAAGGGTTTATTGTCATGTTATATACATGAATACACAAGAGATTACATATTGTTAAAAATAATCCCAGTTGTGAAAACCAAGGTTACTAAGTTTGTACATGGAGGATAAGCCAAGTAATAAGGGAATTTTAGTATGAACTATAAAACCTAATATGTCATTGCCTAGCCAAACCATTGATGCTGGAATTCAAAGAGAAGAGATTTTACCAAAAGATAGAAGAACTATTAGTGTTACAAGGATTTCCAATATATAATCACAAAAAGTGGTAGAATCTTCAATTCATAAATTTTTCTTTAACTCATGCCCTATTATTCCATGTGATATCTACCAATTTTAAAGAAATGTTGAAAGATCCAACTATTGTTGATCACGTGTTTCCCCTCATTGGAATAAATAAACTATAAACCAACTTCCTTGGGCATGCAATCAAAATTGATTGCAATCATACGCTTTCTTGAAACTCCTTGGGAATGAATGAACCAATAATGGGAAAACTAAATGTACAGAGACCCCACTAGTTCTTGTGAGACAATTTTGTGAAAAAATAGTAGATTGGATAGATTTTACATCTCTCTAAACATTATTCCACAACAAGGTTTGGTGGATTGGTCTCAATAAACTCCACATTTGTGAAGGGATGTCGGGGAGAGTGTATGGTAAATATCCTAGATGTTGCAGAAGGCCATGCAAAGTTCTGGCATGTGCATGAGAGGAAAACATTGTTGTTAGAGTCACAGATTGGTATTAGATAGAGGTAACAGGGAATCTTTGACTTTGTCCATGGAGGTTTGGTAATGCTGGTGTCATGGGGACTTAATGAGATAATTTATTGTCTCTATTTTATATTGATCTTAATACTATCTTTTAAAGTATTACCAAGACATTTTTGGACTTATAACCAGTTGAACTTGTGTTAAAGTATAGTGAGAACCATCAAACCTATGGGTAGATAGTTATGTCATGTTTTGCTTATATATGTGTGTGTGTGTGTGTGTGTTCTAATATTTGGATTAATTTGATTAAGTTTACCTGTATGTATATTTTCGCATGTTAACTAACCTACTAGGAAGAAGGAGCAGCTTGAGAGTGGTCGACAACATTAAAAGAAGAATGTTGAAGTCCAGCTACAATGAGAGAAATCATCATGGCACCGATAGACACGACTACTACACTGGATGAGCCACCATTCTAGAGAATATAGGAATATAGCTATGCTATATTTCCTATGCACTCGTTATCTTGTTGAATTGGTTGCCTAGACTTTATTTCATATGTCATGGGCTGTTACATTCACTTTTTCTTCTCTGGCGTGATTTTAGTCAGAAATTATCCTTCTATTTTGAATAAACATCAATCCTCTATTTATAGGGATTTGACTGTTAGTTTTTAAGTTTGGAGTTTTTGGGAATACATTGTTGCATCTTGCACAACAAGTTACTTTTCCAATTTTATGTATTGTTCCTATGTAATCAGTTTCTAAAATATAATGATGTGATTTTGGTTTATCTTCTATGTTAGTAGTTAGTAGAATCCAACCAATGGGGCCCACTTGGGAGGTGGATTAGATTAGAGTAGAGTAGATTTACTTTTAATATTTTTCAGCATTTTGAATAGGAGTTTACTGTTTCTTCCTGCAGCATTATACTTTGTGAATGTTTTTGTAGCACCTGCAAGGATAGTTATAGTGGATGCTTTGGGTTGAAAGAATAGGTTTAAGTTGAGTTTATAGTTTTCAATATTAATTTCAAATAGGAGTTAAGTGTGTTTACTTTCCTGCAGCAATAGTGTAGATTTATTTCATGCATTTTATCTTCCTGCAGTATAAGTAGTATGACTCTTTGAGAGACTTAGTGCACATATGGTGCTATCCCATTTCAAGTATACATCCTTGGGTTGACAATTTAAATGTACCTCATGGTGGGGAAAGTAATCCTTAGTTTGAATATATTATTCCTAGGAGAGGATTTGGCATGATTACTAGCACCTATTGTGAGGCAGCTCATTTTTGGCACAGTTGTCAGGAATGGTGTCAAGCTGAGAACCTTATTGAGTCATTTTTTATTTCTAGACAGTTTCCTACTTTTTAGATAGTGGTTTGCAGTCCTAAATTTTCTTCACAAGTGTGAAGAATTCACTTGCATGCATCGAAGAGGAAGAAGATGAGATGAATATGGAAGATTTATTCCAGGAGAGTCTGCAAATCTAAACAAACAAGTTGAAGAAGTTGAGTTACCTTTTGTTAATGCAAGTCCCAAATTTCTTGCAGCATATTTCTCTATAGTAGATCCTTTTGATATAGTTGGCCTTCGACCTTTTGCTAAAATTTCGGCTATCTTTCTTGATAATTCTATCCCAAATGCACCTTTTGTTAACAATCCTGTAGCTAACGTTCCTTTCCAGTGGAAACTTCATTTCCAAATACCTCCAGTAATGGCACAACCTACCTTTCCATTCCCTCTTCCAAGCCTTATAAACAATGCTAATCTCAAAAACATAACCACTACCGCACTTCCAAAGTTCTATGGCCTGGTAACCAAAAATCTTGACACTCTTTTCTTCGAGTTTGATATTCTCTATCGTAGCTTTGACTATAATACTGATGCCCATAAACTCAAGTCTTTTCCAGCAATTCTGAAGGAGTCTTCCTTATGATGGTTCATGGGCTTAGGAGCTAATGTAGTAGCTACTTGGAATGAGACCCAGACTTTGTTTCTGCAAAAATACAAAGAGTATTGCAAGGGGGGTGACCCAAGAGGAGATGACATTTTTTGAATGTCACAAAAGGTGGATGAAACTTTGGAGGATTATGTTTCACATTTTTTGTACACCATACAAAAGAATCCCCAACATGTGTTGGCGAGGGATTCACAGAAAGTATTCTTCTTAATAGGGGTAAATGATAGCTTCCTGGAAGTGCTGGACCTCATGGCTAGAGGAGACATATCCCAATCTTCCTGGGATGACCTCAAGAAAATATGTCTCAACTATTCACAATCAACTATAAATAAGGGTAGAGGATTTCAGTCTATAGTTACTAAAGGGATCAGTTCTAACATTTCCAAGCTGGAGTAATCTAACCTTCTGGCACATTTTAAGAAAGACATCATTATTTATGTTGTTACACATCTAGACATCATGACTACCAAGAAAAAGCATGCAGATGTTGAATCTCAGTTAGTAGAGTATTGTCCTCATTGTTGTAAACAATAGAAAGACTATGGATGCAAGCTAGTGGCAAACCCGGAGAATCAACATTTTCCTACTGAGCACATGAAGATAGAAGGAGATGACGAGCAAGTGTTCTTTGTTTCTCAAAGTTGGCCATGGGCTTCAAGACAAGGTATGCCTCAATTTCCTTTGCAATTTTCCAATCCTTATAATAATCAATGGAAAAACCAAAATTATCAGAATCCTTCTCAGTACTCCCAACCTACTTGGAATAACCAGTGGCCAAAGCAACAGAATAACCAGTGGCCTAACCAACAGAATAACCAGTGACCTAACTAGTAGAATAAACAGTGGCCTTAGTGTAGTACCCACTCATGTTTTTTTTTTAGTTTGTGATGCCATACTCTTTTAGGCATTGGTTTCAGTTGATTGGCCGAATTCTTTTAGGCCACATTTCATGAGAGTTGTTATTGTTTCTTTTGATGATGATATTGTTTATGATGTCATGATTTTACCTTATGCATAGATAGATGTGATGATATGATGATGTTGGTTATTATATGTCAATTTCAGATTATGATATACTTACCCCATACTCGCATGTGTATGGTTGTCTTATATGTGAATGTACTTGTTGATGTGTTGTTGTGGTAGAGGATGGAGACATAGTTACTTTCTTCGGCAAGATCCACTTGAATAATCCCTATCATTGATTGTGATATTATGTTATGTATGTACATGTGTTCTCTGATGACAGGATTGCAGGTACAGGGCATCATCTTCCCTGAATTGGTAGGAGTGACCGTGCCCATAAATATTCATCTCAAGGGTAAAGAGGGGAGGTAACATATAGATCCAAAACCCTAACCTAAGCCTAATCATCCTAATGTTGGATGAGTTTCAGTATGACTAACCTATCCAGATTTGTCTAGGTTGAGAGAATTTGAATACCCTCTCTCTTGTGTATGTGTTGCTTGATTATGCTTTCAGGTGATTTTCGGATTATTGAGCGATTTTTCATATTCTGTGATTTAATGGATTATAGTTGAATTAGTGATTTAATTATATCCTAAGTTTATTTTAAATAAATTAATTAAATTGAAATATTTGAATATTTTGATTTAATTAAATATTTAATTGAAAACTATATTGTATGTACTTACATGATTAATTAAATAATTAAATATTTGGTTGCATGCATTATTGTGACATAAATATTTAATCTATTTAATTAAATATTTTATTAATTACATGTGAATAATTGTGTTGAAAAAGTATTTTCAAATTGAAATATCTCAACTTGTAATTAGGAGTCAAAGTTGAGTTGTGGCAATAAAGCATATTTTATTTAATTAATTTGGATTTACTTTCAATTTTCAAGTTGAGTTAAATTAGGGATTGACTTGGGAGTTGTCATCAACCTTTGCATATTTAGGGGAATTTGAATCTCTTTAGGGGGAATTGGTCATTCATTCTCTGATAACAGGTTTTTGAGAATTGGAGAGCTCTTGGTGATTTTGGAGTTTTTGAAGAATTATGGATTGTTGTGGATCTGGGTTACTTTTAAGTTTTAAAAATTTCATATTGCTTGTGTGTGTGTGTTCAGATCTACATTGTTGACAGATCTATGGTTGAATTGGGCTTGAAGGTTTCAGATCTACTTTCATCTTCCAAGCTACATTCTTCCGTTTCTTGCATTGGAATCAAGGCAGGTTTCATTTTCCATGTATGGTTTTCAATTTTGTAGATCTGAGGTTTTCTGTGTTGTTTAAGTGCATGTTCATCATTTTTGGCTTTTAAATGACTTATGATTAATTTTACATTTTTGGATCTTTCTAGAAACCCTAGATCTGTACTTCTCTCATTTCCTATGTTTTTAGCATCGTAAGGTTATGCTGTCAAAATTTTGGGAAGAAATTCCCTCTAAATATCTTAGGAAATGAAAAATTAACCTTTGATATAGTTTATACTATAGAAGAAATTAAATTTATGATGTGTTTCATTGTTTTCAGGGTTTAGGATGAGTTTGGATCTATCATTTTCATTAATATGTATTTCTTAGTATGGTACAGTTATGTTGTCAAAATTTCGTATTTAGATCTCTCATTAAACTCCTAGAAATCAAAAAATTAAACTCTGGTCTATAGTCCTGACTATAGAAGAAAAATTAAATATTTGTCCTTATAGTGGCTTTGGAAAAATTAAATAATATGGAAAAAAAACAACCCCGTGTTTTAATACAGTCTGGTGTAAAATAAAATAAAAAAGAAAATTATTTACCCAGAAAACAAAGCCAGAGAAAAGACAAAAAAAAAAATAATAAACCCTTTTTAGGATTTGTTTCCATTTTCGTATTAAAAGAAAAATAAAATAAATTTACAAAAAAAAATACAAAAACAAATTGCCTTTTGTTTCGCAGTTTTTAAGGAAAGAAATTTTAAAATATATATATATATATATATATATATATATATAAATTAAGGGAGGGGTGGTGGGACCCCATCCCCACCAACCCCATATGAAAGCGCGCAGTGCAAGCACGTGGGAGGGAGGCAGTGGCCCCCCTACCCACTGTCCCCATAGGGGACTGTGTAGTCTGCGCAAGGGGGGTGGGTACCCTGCGGGCCCCCCCACTGTCCTTTAAGGATAGCGCTTTACGTGCGGGGGTTGGGAACCTGCGTGGGTTCGCCCCCCAATTTCATTTATAATTTATGTTTTTTTTTAAAAAGAAACTTTTTTTTTATTAATTGTCTTTTTAGTTATAGTTATTTAATTTAATTTTAATTTAATTTAATTTTTATTTTTGTTAATTTAATTTAAATTTAGTTTATATAGTTTATTTAATTTTTAAGATAGCTTTTATTATATGTTAAATTGGTAGTTAATATTTTTTTATTAATAATTTTGATTTGATATATATTAAAAGACTAGATATATTGCAATGTTTTTAATTATTAATTTGAATTAACAAGGGGTTATTAATTTTAAATTAATATATTAACTATCAAATATAGCTAATATTTTGATATGATTTTTAATAAATGTGGTTGATTAATCAAAGGTGATTATTTTTATTCTGATCTACTAATGCATAAAGGGAATTTGTTTTATGCATGAGGAGAGTGTTAATTAGATGAATGTTTATATGCTTATAGTTCATTTTTCAGTCCTTTAGGATGTTTTATTTTCTATGCATTTGTATGGTTTTTTATGCTTGTATATGTTGTTATTTGGGACATTAGACGACCTAGGATGTATATAGAGGCTGGGGGGTGTAAATATATTTCTGTTACTTTATGGCGTGTGTGTTGTCAGATATTACCCTAAACTAACCATGATGACCTTTTCAATTTTGGTATCTGCTAGTGCAACTATGTGACTGTTCTTGTTGTATGGGATACTAATTTGGGGTACACTAGGGTTGTGACCTATGCTAGATCTGTTAGGATCTCAAAGCCTAGGGTAGGTTACCTAGATGTGTAGTAGGGGGTGGCTTGCAATAAGTTCTATGTCCGTAAGTGACTACTGGATTGCTTATTGTGGAGTTTTTTAATAAGTGATAACTAAAGACATATTTGGGGATATTAAAATAGATTAATAAGATGTGTCCTCACCCATGCTTGAGTGCTAGTATAGGCTAAGATGGTGTTGAGAAGATGTTAGTTGCCCTGCGAGGTACTTGACATAGTTAGTGGCCTTGTCAGTATGTGAGGACATTAGCTCTGTGTATGGTCACTTAGGTGCCAAAATCCATTGTGATTATCAGGGCTGAATTTAAGGGTAGACGTATAGGATGATACCTTCCTTTTCACATGCTAGATTTTCTATGTTGTCAGTTGCCTCTGGAATAGTGAGTCTTACCTATCATGATGATTAGTACACCAGGTTAGAGAGCTATCAGGATCCCTTGTTTAGTGGTCATTGTTGAGATTGCTAAAATGCAATGCAACCAAGATCACCTGCATGCAAAGCTGTTACACAGAAGAAGAAGACAGAAAGAGGATAGAAGTATTCAGAAAGCTATGGCGGCCAAAATAAAAGAGAACCCAAATCCATTGTGATAGAAATAATTTCTATTAACACAATAAAGATTACAAACTGATCTCATTAAGAAATACAAAGAAGACAATCCTTATAAAGGATGTTGAAACCCTAAAAGGGCAACTGCTAGGAAATAGAAACTTTCCTAAGACTAAAGAAACTGCCTAAGTGAAACTTAAGCACTAAAGAGCAATTGCTAAATTACTCTAA
>MU225021.1:3735554-3752311 GCA_018584345.1 Thuja plicata | reverse complement strand
CATAGGAACAAGAACTGAATACGTAGAGCACTCAACCTAACCAAGGAAGCAATAGAACCAACAGGTGAACCCCCCCATAATGCTGAACTGGGAGAGGTGACAGGAACACTGAAATGCAGTACCAGAAGCAACTGCAGAAGAAGAACCAGGAACACCAAGTGCAATAGAGGTACAAACACAGGATAAAGGGCGGTGTCATAGACACATTCTACATGGGCTAATGTTGTGGAAGGTACGCTCACTTGACAAAAGTAGATGCGCCTAAGGCATATGCATCAGAATCCCCCCATGGCACTTTATAACAGAGTGTGAGTACATAAGACTGAACCAGGTGTACAAGATCCCAAATAAGCAAAAGGAGGCACTTTATCTCAGTGCGTTTACAGAACAAATACATCAGAATGAGCATGCAAGCTCAGAAGTCAGAAAGTAGAGTGCACTAAGAAACCAGAAGAAGAGATCCCCGGACCTGTAGAACCAAGCACACCACCAGAGGGCATAAACTGCATAACTCGATGGAGTGAAAAACTGGAGTAGAATTTGGAAGAAATACCTCTACCACTGAAAAGTACATAGAATCAGCTTTCCGACGATATCTTGTTTGCGGAAAAAGGAGTCTGGATGAGTCAGATATGACTCCTGGAAGGCAAAACAGGACATCGGACTTCAATAGCAAAACTAGCTGTTGAAACGGTGGAACCAAAACCTCTAACCCCCGCCATCAGAAATTTCTCGGAAAGAGCTTTCCGACGGTATATGGAAGTCAGAAAAAGACCCCCGTATGCTCCCTATAGAGAGAAAAAATGATAGGTACCCCTAAAATGCCAAAAAAGGCTACAATAAGGCCCCCAGGGGCTAAGAAAATTGGGCCCCCGGGCGCATGGCACGCGCCGGGGGCTAAACCTAAGCTCCCGGTCTGTCATAGGACCAGCCGGGTTGAAGTATGGCCCGCGGGGGCTATATGAAGGGCTCCGCCCGAGCGGAGCGGAGCAAAAGAACCACCGAGCGGGGCCGGGCGCAGAGGGGCCGGGCGGAGATCTCCGGGCGGCGATGTGTGTTAAGCAGGCAGCGCAGAGGTTGAAAGGGCGGCAGGAGGCCGCTGGCGGCGGGGGCTGCTGTGGGTGGCGGGCCGGGAGGTGGCACGAAAAAACTCTGTCGGGGAAGCCGTCGGGAGGGCTGAAACGACCACAGGCGGCGCGGGCCGCAAACCCTAGATGGTGGCGCTGCCGGCCGGGCCGAGCGCCAGTGGCGCGGTGGCGGTCTGGCGGTGGCGCCAATTAAAATGAACTGGCCGCGCATAACGAAGCCCAAAAATCATTAAAAAAAGTGATTTTTTAATAATTTTTTTGAATTTTTTTCTATCCGTACGGCCCTCAGGTAGATAAGAAAATTTTCCCAGAGCCCCGGTGGCCAAAATGGTCGAAATTTTATGTGATTTCGACTCTCCCAGGCCTTCTGGACGCAATGGTGGAGTCCTTTTTGGCTCAAGCAGATCCGAAAAAAAGAGACCCCCCCAGAACCAGAGACAAAAGCCGGAAAAGCCAGAGAAAGAACCAAACCCTCGAACGCTTCACAAGAACTCGAACAACCGGCAGCAAGATGGCTCTGATACCATGTTGAGATTGCTAAAACGCAATGCAACCAAGATCACCTGCATGCAAATCTGTTACACAGAAGAAGAAGATAGAAAGAGGATAGAAGTATTCAGAAAGCTATGGCGGCCAAAATGAAAGAGAACCCAAATCCATTGTGACAGAAATAATTTCTATTAACACAATAAAGATTACAAACTGATCTCGTTAAGAAATACAAAGAAGACAATCCTTATAAAGGATGTCGAAACCCTAAAAGGGCAACTGCTAGGAAATATAAACTTTCCTAAGACTAAAGAAACTGCCTAAGTGAAACTTAAGCACTAAAGAGAAATTGCTAAATTACTCTAACAGTCATACCTTGTTGGTTTTGGATATCTGATTGGGATTTGTTGTTATCTCCTCAGCACAGTGGGGTTGACCTTTGTGGTTCCACATGAATGGGTGGTAGTGATTCTTTACCCATTGAGATTTGACATCCTTGTACCAGGTGCTTGATGTTTTCTTGCAGATGAGCTCTTTATGTTCCTTCATCATTTATTATGTAATTTCATTTATTGAGAATCTTGTATTAGTGTATCACATGTGATACCTAATCTGAAAGTAATAAGTAGTTTAGAGTGATTACCACATACCGTGTGACATGTGCAATGGATGTGAGTTTATGGTGGTTTCATGGTTATCCATGAGGATTGTAATTATGGTTATGTAAGTTGTATTTGATATGTTTAATTAGATGGAATCTTTTGTTATATTGTTAGTTGTGTTTTGTTTAAGTAATTCAACGTCATGGGACCCTTGAGTCATGTAATCTATGTGAGTGTAAGACATGTGTATAAATGGTAATCTCTTCCACATGAATGTATGTTTCTTTATTTTAACTTTAAAAAAAAAATATTCAACACACTTAGTGACATGTTTTAGGTTAATATCTCTTGGGTTCCCTGGTAGGGCATTACATCTGATTTAGAGCTCTAGTTTCTATACTGGGAACTCTGGGAATTGTACGCCCATTAGGTTGTGTCTAGCTTGAACTTGAAAATAAAACATAGACATACAACACATTTGTTTTTAAAATTATTGCTTTATGGTTTATTCATTCTTTAGTTTATGTTTCAAGCTATGTGGTGAGATTTATATTAATCTCTATTTGTTTCAAGAATTATGCCTGAGACACGAGCAACTAGAGGCCGTGGTAGGGGTAGGTTTGGTTCTCATGGGGGAGGTGGATAGGCTAGCTCCTCCACTAGTGTTAGACAGGAGAGGGAGCATCATCAGGACAGGGGTGAGTAGAGGAGAGAAGATCAAGATGAATCTGGGGGTTTGGATATTAGGCAGATTCTTCAAGCCATCCTAGATTGGCTTCCTGAGAGAGCTAGAGTGGAGTGAGAGGCATCTCATCACTCCCAGCAGGAGGAGAGAGAGAGAGAGAGATCCAGGAGCCCTCAAGGGAGCACTATATCAGTGGATCTAGTAGTGGTTGCAGCCAACCACATGAGAGACCTGAAGAGAGGAAAGGCTATTCCTTTCACTGGAGAGGATTCTAGTTTAGAGGCAGAGACTTGCTTGATAGCTTTGGATAGAGTATTCATGATGCATCCCTTTAGTAGTAATACTAAAGTGAGATACGCTGTGATGCAGTTGACACATTTTGCGGCTATCTGGTGGAAGATAGAGGAGCAGAAGCTAGGACTCCGTATGGACACTATTACTTGGGAACTCTTTCTTGAGAATTTCAGAGAGAGGTTCCTATATAATCAGTGGAGGAAATAGAGAGCTAACGAGTTTCATAATCTTAGACAGCTGACATTGACTATGGAGTAGTACGAGCGTCATTTTTATGAGCTCAAGCAGTACGTCGGATATAGCGAGAATTCTACATTGATGGTATAGCACTTTGTGCAAGGGCTTAATGCCTACATAGTAGGGGAAGTAAAGCTCTTTGAGCCTACAGACCTAAGAGCTACGGTTATTAAGGCCACCCTATCAGAGGCTAACTTGGAATTAGGCCATGGAGGTCAGACGGGTGCTCCTATAGGTGGTGCATCTAGTTTCGGGGTTAGAGGTAATCAGTCTCGAGGGATTGGGAACTTCAAGGAACCCCCTAGTTCCCTTACAGGTAATCAAAACTCATAGTAGAAGGTGACTCCTCCTCATGGTCAAAGAGGTGGTACTCGCTCTAGGGATTCTTGAGGTGGTTCGCGTGCCAGGCACAATCAATATAGTTAGCCTACGTATAACACACAGTAGAGTATCGGTAGAGATGGTTTCCAGCAGTCCAGTGTGCCCTCCAATGGGATAGGCAATTTTAGAGGCACCAGATGTTTCACCTATGGACAGTTTGGCCACATTGCGGTGAATTGTCCACAATGTGCATCTTAGTTTTCTGAGTAGAGACCTGCAAATTCCAAACCTATAGTTGGGAACGTCAGTAGATCTCATGGAGCATATGCAGCTTTGGATTATCATCCTCTAGTGTATCATCCTCCTATGATTGAGTCTATGGGTAGAGGACCTAGAACTAGGTTTCAGTTTCCTATAGCAGGGAATGATCCTCAGAGTTCTAACCAAAGAGTGGGGAAAGGTCTTATGGGATCTACTTGTTGAGTCTTATATGACTCATTAGGATGCTTCATGTTTATAGGAGTTGTATCCCTATTTGTTTCAGGCTTCCAGGAGTAAGCCTAATCCTAGAGGGGGTGGATGTAACACCAACTCATGTTTTGTTTTTTAGTTTGTGATGCCATACTCTTTTAGGCATTGGTTTCAGTTGATTGGCCAAATTCTTTTAGGCCACATTTCATGAGAACTGTTATTCTTTCTTTTGATGATGATACTATTTATGATGTCATGATTTTACCTTATGCATAGATAGATGTGATGATGTAATCATATTGATTATTATATGTCGATTTTAGATTATGATATACTTACCCCATACTCGCATGTGTATGGTTGTCTTATATGTGAATTTACTTGTTGATGTGTTGTTGTGGTAGAGGAAGGAGACGTAGTTACTTGCTTCGGTGAGATCCACATGTTTGACTGATCCCTGTCATTGATTGCGATATTATGTTATGTATGTACATGTGTGTTCTTTGATGATAGGATTGTAGGTACAAGGCATCATCTTCCATGAATTGGTAGGAATAAGCATGCCCATAAATATTCATCTGAAGGGTAAAGAGGGGAGGTAACATACAGATCCAAAACCCTAACCTAAGCCTAATCGTCTTAATGTTGGATGAGTTTCAGTATGACTACCCTACCCGGATTTGTCTAGGTTGACAGAACTCGAATACCCTCTCTCTTGTGTATGTGTTGCTTGATTATGCTTTTAGGTGATTTTCAGATTTATGAGCAATTTTCCATATTTTGTGATTTAATGGATTATAGTTGAATTAATGATTTAATTATATCGTAAGTTTATTTTAAATAAATTAATTAAATTGAAATATTTGAATATTTTGATTTAATTAAATATTTAATTGAAAACTATATTGTATGTTCTTACATGATGAATTAAATATTTGGTTGCATGCATTATTGTGACATAAATATTTAACCTATTTAATTAAATATTTTATTAATTACATGTGCATAATTGTGTTGAAAAAGTATTTTCAAATTGAAATATCTCAACTTGTAATTAGGATTCAAAGTTGAGTTGTGGCAATAAAGCATATTTTATTTAATTAATTTGGATTTACTTTCAATTTTCAAGTTGAGTTAAATTAGGGATTGACTTGGGAGTTGTCATCAACCTTTGCATGTTTAGGGGAATTTGAATCTCTTTAGGGGGAATTGGTCATTCATTCTCTGATAACAGGTTTTTGAGAATTGGAGAGCTCTTGGTGATTTTGGGGTTTTTGAAGAATTGTGGATTGTTGTGGATCTGGGTTACTTTTAAGTTTTCAAAATTTCCTATTGCTTGTGTGTGTGTGTTTAGATCCACATTTTTGCCAGATTTGTGGTTGAATTGGGCTTGAGAGTTTCAGATCTACTTTCATCCTCCAAGCTACATTCTTCTGTTTCTTGCATTGGAATCAAGGTAGGTTTCATTTTCCATTTATGGTTTCCAATTTTGTAGATCTGAGGTTTTCTATGTTGTTTAAGTCCATGTTCATCATTTTTGGCTTTTTAATGGCTTATGGTTGTTTATACATTTTTGGGTGTTTCTAGAAACCCTAGATCTGTACTTCTCTCATTTCCTATGTTCTTAGCATCGTAAGGTTATGTTGTCAAAAATTCAGGAAGAAATTCCCTCTAGATCTCTTAGGAAATGAAAAATTAACCTTTGATATAGTTTATACTATAGAAGAAATTAAATTTATGATTAATTGATGTTTCGTTGTTTTTGAGGTTTAGGAGGAGTTTGGATCTATCATTTTTGTGAATATATATTTCTTAGTATGGTACAGTTATGCTATCAAAATTTTGCATTTAGATCTCTCATTAAACTCCTAGAAATTGAAAAATTAAGCTCTGGTCTATAGTCCTGACTATAGAAGAAAAACTAAATATTTTTCCTTATAGTGGCTTTGGAAAAATTAAATCATATGGAAAAAAAAAACAACTCCTTGTTTTAATATGTAAAATAAAAATTAAAAAAAAAAAAATTATTTACCCAGAAAACAAAGACAGGGAAAAGACAAAAAAAAATATAATAAACCCTTTTTAGGATTTGTTTCCGTTTTCGTATTAAAAGAAAAATAAAATAAATTTACAAAAAAAAAAAAAAAAAAAACTTCCTTTTGTTTTGCAATTTTTAAGGAAAGAAATTTAAAAAAATAATAATAATATAAATTAAGGGAGGGGTGGTGGGACCCCATCCCCACCAACCCCATATGAAAGCGCGCAGTGCAAGCGCGTGGGAGGGAGGTAGTGGCCCCCCTACCCACTGTCCTCATAGGGGACTGCACAGTCTGCACAAGGGGGCTGGGTACCCTGCGGGCCCCTCCACTGTCCTTTAAGGACAACACTTTACGCACGGGGGTTGGGAACCAGCGTGGGTCCCCCCCCAATTTCATTTATAATTTATGTTTTAAAAAAAAGGAAACTTTTTCTTTATTAATTTTTTTTAGTTATAGTTATTTAATTTAATTTTAATTTAGTTTATATAGCTTATTTAATTTTTAAGATAACTTTTATTATATGTTAAATTGGTAGTTAATATTTTTTTATTAATAATTTTGATTTGATATATTCTAGAAGACTAGATAAATTGCAATGTTTTTAATTATTAATTTGAATTAACAAGGGGCTATTAATTTTAAATTAATATATTAACTATCAAATATAGCTAATATTTTGATATGATTTTTAATAAATGTGGTTGATTAATCAAAGGTGATTATTGTTATTCTGGTCTATTAATGCATAAAGGGAATTTGTTTCATGCATGAGGAGAGTGTTAATTAGATGAATGCTTATATGCTTCTAGCTCATTTTTCAGTCCTTTAGGATGTTTTGTTTTCTATGCATCTATATGGTTCTTTGTGCTTGTATATGTTGTTATTTGGGAGATTAGATGACCTAGGATGTATACAGAGGTTGGGGTGTAATTATATTTCTGTTACTTTATGGCGTGTGTGTTGTCAGATATTACCCTAAACTGACCATGATGAGCCTTTCGACTTTGGTACCTGTTAGTGTACCTATGTGACCGTTCTTGTTGTATGGGATACTGATTTGGGGTACACTAGGGTTGTGACCTATGCTAGATCTGTTAGGATCTCTGAGCCTAGGGTAGGTTACCTAGATGTGTAGTAGGGGGTGGCTTGCAATAAGTTTTGTGTCTGTAAGTGACTACTGGATTGCTTATTGTAGAGTTTTTTAATAAGTGATAACTAAAGACATATTTGGGGATATTAAAATAGATTAATAAGATGTGTCCTCACCCATGCTTGAGTGCTAGTATAGGCTAAGATGGTGTTGAGAAAATGTTAGTTTCCCTATGAGGTACTTGACATAGTTAGTGGCCTTGTCAGTATGAGAGGACATTAGCTCCGTGTATGGTCACTTAGGTGCCGAAATCCATTGTGATTATTAGGGCTGAACTTAAGGGTAGATGTACATGATGACACCTTCCTTTTCACATGCTAGATTTCCTACATTGTTAGTTGCCTCTGGATTAGTGAGTCTTACCTATCATGATGATTAGTACACCAGATTAGAGAGCTATCAGGATCTCTTGTTTAGTGGTCATACCTTGTTGGTTTTGGATATCCGATTGGGATCTGTTGTTATCTCCTCAGTATGGTGGGGTGGACCTTTGTGGTTCCAAATGGATGGGTGGTAGTGATTCTTTACCCATTGAAATTTGACGTCCTTGTACCAGGTGCTTGATGGTTTCTTGTAGATGAGCTATTTATGTTCCTTCATCATTTATTATGTAATTTCATTTATTGAGAATCTTGTATTACTGTATCGCATGTGATACCTAATTTAGAAATTGTAATTAAGTAGTTTAGAGTGATTACCACATACCCTGCAACATGTGCAGTGGATGTGAGTTTATGGTGGTTTCATGGCTATCCATGAGGATTTTAATTATGGTGATGTAAGTTGTATTTGATATGTTTAATTAGATGGATTGTTTTTTTATATTGTTAGTTTTGTTTTGTTTAAGTAATTCAACATCATGGGACCCTTGAGTCATGTAATCTATGTGAGTGTAAGACATGTGTATAGATGGCAATCACTTCCGCATGAATGTATGTTTATTTATGTTAACTTTAAAAAAAAAAATTCAGTACACTTAGTGACATGTTCTAGGTTAATCTCTCTTGGGTTCCCTGGCGGGGCGTTACACTCAGCCTCAGAATCAGTGGCAACCACTACAGGGGAATTGGTAGAAAAATAACCAATGGAGGGGGCCTCCACAGTGGCCCAACCAAAATCTTGGTTATCCATAATTACCACCTCCAGTGCCTCCACCTACAATAATGTCGCCTCCTGCAGCCACAAGTCCTAATCCAAAGCCAACCCAAGTGCCTTCTCAGTCATAGCCTAATCCTAACAACAAGCAACAATAACAGCCAATCTATACTCCTGATACTCAACAATACCCTTCCTATGCACTAGAGATATCTTATATCCATTTGAGATCTGGTACCACTCTGTCTGCACCCAAACAACCTATTATTATGGAAGTTGCAGATATTCCTGTAGCATCAGCACCACTACCAGAAGCTATGTTGAAAAATACAGTCCAACCAACTGATATATCTAGCAAAACTGATGTTCACACCTGAGTTAGTCCTCTCTTTCCACATAGGCTTAGCATGGAAAAACCTATATCCCAAGAAGAAACAACATTTTATATCCTTGAGCAGCTGAAAAACATGCACATCCAAATTCCTTTGTTCCAAGCTATCAAAGATTTTCCTCTTTATGAAAAAGCTATTAAGGAAGCATACCTTAAAAATCCTGGATGAAAGAAAAAGGACCCTCAGATATTCTATGTTTTAGGACAACTTGTAGATATCATGTTGGGAAAGGTAGTTATACCAAAGAATCTAGCACTATATCCTCCTTCCCAACCCCAGATAGATTTAAGAGATCCTATTTGGCTAGATTTGGGAGATGAGAAAGAAGAAGTAAATTCTATTTCTCAGCTCATGATGCTACATAGACAATCTTTTCTGAAAATACAAGAAGAAGATGATGTGATACAGATTATTCTTACCAATGAGTGTATAGTAGCTAAGGATGTTTCTGAAAGCTCTATTTTACAGTTATGTACCTATGAGGACTGTGTCTTTCCAGCAGGCCCTGATATAATCAATCAATTACTGCCATGTGAAGTAGCTACAAGCCCAATACCTGAAGTGTCAATGATAGAGATAACAACCACTGTGGAACTTTACCCTAGTCACAATCTCCATGTTAACAACAAGATGCCACCACCACAATTGGAATTGTTAACCAAACTCCTACACAAGCATGAAAAATCCTTTTCTTTGGATTATGGAGACATGGTAGGAATGAACCCCAAGCTCTGCACACATAGGATCTACATCAATGAATGCATTTTACCACTCTACCAACCTCAGAGAAGAATAAACCCAACCTTGAGAGAAATAGTCAAAAATAAATTGTAAAAGTTGTTGGATGCTGGTTTCATATATCCAATCTCTGATAGCAAGTGGGTATCACCTTTATTCATAGTACCTAAGAAGGGAGGTAAATGGAGAATATGTGTGGATTACAGGGAATTGAACAATGCCATAAAGAAAGACCATTTTCTCCTGCCATTTATTGATCAAGTTATGGACACTTTGGCTGGTAAGAATTACTTCTCCTTTTTGGATGGATACAACGGTTACAATCAGATCAACATTTCTCTAGAGGATCAGGAGAAGACCACATTCACATGCCCTTGGGGGACATATTCTTATTATGTATTACCATTTGGCTTATGTTATGCACCAGCTACTTTCCAGAGAGCTGTAATCAGCATTTTTGCTGACATATCACATGATTGCATGGAAATATACATCGATGACTTCACTACATTTGGTGTCACATTTAAGGAAGCCCTGAAGAACTTGGAAAAAGTGTTGATCAAATGTCAAGAACATAACCTGCCTCTCAATAGTGATAAATGCTTAATGATGATGCAGGAAAGAGTAGTGTTGGGACATTTCATCTTAGATGCTAGAATCTAGATAGACCCTATTGGTACTCTCAAATTTGGCACAAATTTGGAGTGACCATTTTGAAATTTTCTAGAAGGCAAGATGAGTACCCCTGAAATTTTTTGTGAAAAGGCATAGTTTGAATGCTTGTAAAAGGAACCCTAATGATTTTCATGATATACCACTTGGGAAGTGGGTTCAGTACCTTTCATTTGACATATGCAATAGGTTCCACCTCCTAAATTTCAAATTTGACATGTTTAGGGAGTAGCTAGTTGAAGGTGGTTACATAAATCTGCATTTTTTCCTAAGTGTCATTTTGTTGTACCAGGCCTAGTTTGCTTCTCAATAAATTGCGCCCTGTTGAGTTTGATAAGAAGCAACTTTGGGAATGTTTTAAATGTATGAAAGAGAGCTTAGATTTTAAATCCTAAGTGATTTTGATTTCATTTGATAAGTTTTCAGTCTCCCCAAAGTTGGTCTTGCAAAACTGTCATGTTTCTCTATCATACCCAGATTCCTGAATAGCCTACTTTGAGCTTCTGCAAGTTGTATCCACTTGAATGCCTTGAACAATTGAGTTTTCCTCTATATTGAAAACATGGAGATGTACCTATCTGAAGAGTTGCAGACTCACACCAATCCAGTTAACCAATTTTCTAGAGCCTTTCCATTTCCAATTTATTAAGTTTCACTGAATGTGCAAAATCCAAATTTAAGTGACCTACTTTATGGTTTCCCTATTTGCACCCGGTTCAAGGTAAAGTATAATTAAAAGTTGTTCTATATTGTAGAGTTGGAAGTGTACTTCCCTAAATATTTTTGTACCTTAACCAATCTAGTTGATCACTTTTCTATGCTAATTCCAAATCTAGTTTCTACATTTTCACTGTGTTAAAGTTCATAAAAGTGTTTAAGTGCTAACTTTACAGATTAGTACTGGTTGATCAGTTCATCATTAGAGAAAATTACTTGAACATCTTTATTCCATATGTGAAAGTGAATCATTTTCCAGAGGTTTAGATTCTGAAGGATCATTCTTGATGATTTTTTTGAATTCAAACTTGAAGGAGTTTTTTGCAGTTTGCCAATGCTGAACGAATTGAAGTTTGCAGAATGGTCATTTTAAGGAAGTGATAACTTTTTGTCCGAATTTTTTTTTCAAGAACCGATCATGGCATCATTCTTATGGCAAGTAAATTTACCATCTAACCTGATGGTGAAGCTTCAAAGCATGATTTAGTGATTTTGCAAATGGCCGATCCGAAGGTGTTCTAGCATTTTCACCTACACAATATTCTGGAAATGCTAGGTTTGATCAGTTTCCCCTTGCACTTGGAGTAAGATCTAGAGAAGACCTTTTTTCCATGCATATTTATTATAGATGAATGAATCTTTTTTCCAAGTGTCAGGGTTGGGTTGCTTGTTTCAGTCAGTTTTTAAGGTCAGTTCCAGAGGCCAAATATTGAAAATGAGATTAAGTTGCAAAAGGATAAAGCATTATTTTCATTGGTCACTAGTTTGATTAAAACCAAAAAACATTTTGGTTTTGTCCATTATGTCAGAAATACATGGAAATCTTGGATCATCAAGCATAGGGGTATAAATTTTGAAAATGTAGATGAGCGATTTATAGTTTGCAAATGTTAAAGCATAAATACGACATGTGAATTATTCAGAGATTGTATGTAATGGTAAATACAAGGCATGAAGAAAGCCGACATAAAAATATGTTAAAAAAATTACTAATCAAAGTGCATATTGCAGTAGTGTATTATTATCTATAGCTATAGTGTAGATGATGATAGTGAAATGTTGCTAAAAGTAAATGCAAATACCAAATGCAACCTACACATAGTTTAAAAGATGAGGATGATGAATTTATCAAAACAAGAAACCATTGGAGACCATCAAAGTCAACACCATTGAAAGTTGCAAGATAATTTCCTAAAAGTTTTTATATGTTTTCCTTGTCAATGAAGAATGGTCTACGATGGAAAATGTAGAGATGTCTGTGCTAATTGTCAGGAATGATATATTTAAAATTGAAGAGATCAGCGCAGAGCATAAGGAAAACACTAAAACAGAGCTTTACAAAATACTAAATGGTTTGCGCAATGTTTTGCCTTGGTTTCTACACAACAATCAAGCTTAATGTATTTGTTTTAATAACCAATGGAAAATCCATCGTATGGAATTGAAGGAAGTCTGCAAAATTAACATGGATGCTTGCGCAACATATGGAGCAAGGATTTTCATCAAAGTTTTAAGCCAAAGACCTTGTACAATGACAAGTACCCATGAAACATTAAAAGGATTTAAATACAAATACATGCTACATAGACATGGAAGAGAGTCTTCTAAAAAATAATACAAAGGAAGCCAACACATTTTAAAAGAAACCCTGCGTAATGTATAGGCTATCATCCACGTAGCAATGAAGGTAAGTAAAAACAAAATAATGCAATGTAATTACAAAGGAATCTGCGCAGTATCTAAGAGGGAAGCTCACACCAAAAACTAGAAGAAGAGCCCATGCTGTTTTGGGAAACAATGTGAATGCAATGACAATTTCAAGTGGATTAAAAGCCTCTGCAAGAGACCCTACGTAGTATATGGAAGACCAGCAAGGATGTTCATGCCAAATATAGAAGAAACCAAATGTAATTGCAAGAGGCCCATGCATGGGAGAATAGAGGGAAGATCCTAGATAGCATATAGAGTGATTTTTAAAAAATTCAAAAGGCATTTGAAGAGAAAATCCAGCGATGATTTAAGAAATGCCAATGCTAAAAGCACATGGAGGAAGTGGAAAATGTTTTTAAAGCATAGAAAATGCAGAATGAATTAAGATTTTGTGCATGGTGGCAAGGCAAAGACACATTAAATGTTTGAAGATGCATAGCACAGAGGCCTACACAGCAAGGTAAAGATTCAAAAACTCAAAATTCATATGTCTCACATTTACTAGGGAGTGGTTGTTTTTAGTATTTATATACTAAAACGCATAATTTATAAAATAACTGAAAGAACCAAGAGGCTCTTGGTGGGCCGCTTGGTACTAGAGGATTACATGCATAGTGGGACCCCCAAATTTTGGTGCCCAGAATGTAAATGCTTTAAAACCACATTAGAACTTAATCCCACATTCATGTTGCAACAAAAATTTTCAATGTTTATAAGAAAAAAAAAAAAAAACTTATGAAATGTGAAGTAAAGCTGGAGGCTATCCATCTAGGCAGGTGATTGGCGCCTCAATTTCCATGCCAGTGACCAAATGGTGACCCAATTTTGCATAAAAGTGGTGATGTGGAAAACACATGGCGTATGTGACACATGGATGCTAGTCACAAAGTCAAGAGATAAAATGAGATAACCGCCATAAATCAGGAGATTAAGAGACTAACCATTGAATTAACGGCCAGATGTTAGTCGCTAGCTTGCCAAATGCTGGCAGTTAGTGTGAAAGGATCAAGAGATTAGGAGACTAATTGCATATTGGTGCTATTTCTTGTCCAATTTATGTCTTGTAATTTTCTTAGGGTCTCCTATCATTATTGGTGTCAAGGGTTTCAGGATTGAGTTTCAAATTATTTTCATCCCTCTGCAAAAGTTCCCCAAACCCTTAGCCTAATTGAAAATAGTCAAAATCACTAAAAAAGAACCAAATTGCATTGGCTAAGTCTATTCTTGCGTTACTTTTTAAGTCACTTAAGTCATTTTAAGTCATATCTTTATGTTGGATGGGTTTCTTTTGTCAAAAGATTGTATCATCCTAAACGCTTTAATAATTCCTAAGTTTCACCATGTAGGTCCCTTTTACATCATCCCCTTATGTATCAGGCAACTTAGAAAAGATCAGACGGCGTGCTTATTTTCTTATCTCCAAGATGCTCGACATCTAATGTATAAGCAGATAAGTAGAGGTGACGCGTGTCCTTGGTGGGGTCGAGCATGTTAAGAAAGTCCTTTGTTAAAAGGCGAGCAACTCAGAAAAGATCAGACGGTGCGCTTATTTGCTTATCTCCAAGATGCTCAACATCTAATGTATAAGCAGATAATTGGAGGCGATGCGTGTCCTTGGTGGGGCCGAGAATGTTAAGAAAGTCCTCTGTTAAAAGCTGAGCAACTCAGAAAAGATTGGACGGCGCGCTTATTCGCTTATCTCCAAGATGCTCGACATCTAATGTATAAGCGGATACGCGAAGGCAATGTGTGTCCTTGGTGGGGCCGAGAATATCGTAAAGGCATTTTGTTAAATAGTACACAAGTTTACAAAGATCTAACGGCCTGCTTAATCGCTTGAAAAGATGCTTGAAATCTAACATATAAGAGAATAAGCGGTGATGACACCTATCCAGGGAAGAATGTGGGTCCAGTTGCAGACGAGTATGAAAGGTGTTAAAACCTGAAAAGATCTAACGGCTTGATTAATTTATTATATCCAAGATGCTTGACATCTAATGAATAAGTGAATAAGCAGTGATGACATCTGGCAGTTGGTGGGCCTAGGCACTCAAAGCCGGTGAAGGTTTAAAGTTCAGTTAAGTTGTTTCACATCTAACGGCTCACTTAATCGCTTATATCCAAGATGCTTGACATATAACATATAAGAAAATAAGTGAAAGTGACACATGTCCTTAGTCAACAGTTATTCCTAGGGAAATAAGATAGCATTCAAATTTCAAGGATGATGCCTAGAATCAACGGTTCAAATTCAAAGTTGATAAAACAAGTTGCAGAGAGTCGTTAAACCACAAAATTGAAGCTAGTGAATTAATTATAGAACATATGGCAACTCATGTCGAATTCAATTTGAAAGACTGATTTGATTGAGGCCATAAATTGATTAAGTCAACTGCAATCTCAATGATTCACCAAAACCATTTGAGCAAAGATGGAATTGCAAAGAAACTATCTTCACGCGACTTCTGTGCAGAACGGGTAAGCTCACTGATTCACTAGCATTCCAATTGAGATAGAATTTGTAGTTTAGAGAAGGTTTTAGAGCTCTTTTTTTATAATCTAGTTCTAGTATTGATAGAAAACCTTTAGAATGGCCCCTAGAGTTGAAATTTTGGGACAGGTCGATTACCAAAAATAGAACGTTAGGGAAGATTTGTTGCAACAGTTACCATTATCTTTAGGGGATACCACACAAGCTAAGAAGGCAGTGCCACAGCATCCCTGCTTCAAAATTGGGGAAGGGAAATATGATTCGGGTAGGTGGGCAAAAGATGATATTACTAGTTTTGATGCCCTTACTCTGTTTAGAGAAGCTTATAGTCAGAGGAATGTCCCCACCCCAGACTGTAATATTTGGAAACTAGACGTTGGAAAGCTAATATCACCTAGTGTATTCATGGACACTAATTTGTTTACCTTGATAGAAAACACTTTTAATAAGGTGGCTAGGGTTATTATAGACACCTGGGGAAATATAATATTGACTTTATCAGCTGATGAAATCAAAAGGATTTTCAAGCTGACTAACCCCTCTTAGAATATGGATGATATTGACCTCAAATACTTCAAAGAAATATACAATAACCAAAGAGATTATTATAGGGGTGAAGTAGTGAAGGGGTATGCCAACAAAATAGGAAATTTGGTTGTAATAGGTCTAGGAACCCCAGATACCTTGAAAGTGGATCTTTTCATTGGCAAGGCCAGAAAAATGTACAGTGCCCTGTGCAATGTCTTGGGAATAGATGAATAAGGGGCAATGCCTATCCACATAATGTTAATGGTTGTTCAGATTTTGCATCCTTACTTGTCCGTAGTGTTTGATTATGCATCCTATATTGCTCAGGAGATGCATGATGGTTTGTCAGGGATCCAAGATGGAAACATACAGAAACCAATGGGTTGGTATTCCCTCATGATGCATATCTTCTTATTTAACAATGCGGACTTCTTTGAAGAAGAAATGGAATTGGAAAAATTCCAAGATGGTAAAGAATTACCTATTTAGATGTGGAGTGTAGACTTGTCCTGGGATAGAAAGAATGCAAGTTCTGTATATTTTCACAAAGTCTTTGAAACTAGACTCAAGTCACTGCTGGATAACTAGAATGCCAGGGTTCATAATGAGATGATGAAACTTTTGAGGCCTATGGAGTATGCCCCAGAGTTGAAAATTGCTCACAATTGGGGAGATTTGATATTGTACCCTTTTTCCATAGTGATCAGGGTTTATGGTTTCATAGGTACCCCTTATGTGTTACCCTACAGAGCCCACTCAATATTGGGATGGCAAAAATTATAAGACAATTAGGTGGGCTCTAGGAGGAAGCCTTGAACAGAAAGATGAAGGGAAATATATTTCCTACCCTCACTAGAGC
The DNA here is from genome assembly GCA_018584345.1 of Thuja plicata. Classification (NCBI taxonomy): domain Eukaryota; kingdom Viridiplantae; phylum Streptophyta; class Pinopsida; order Cupressales; family Cupressaceae; genus Thuja; species Thuja plicata. The sequence goes on along the minus strand of MU225021.1, from coordinate 3,735,733 downwards.
CCATCACTTTATCATAACAAAAGGGGGATGGACATAGTTTGGAAAGTACTCGGAGCCCTATCATTTATCCACTTCCATATCCAGGTGTGCAGATAATGAAGATTTTATCATGGGCATGTTCAGGAAGAGGACCAATTGTATAATGCTAAAGCATCAATTCTACTATCCAGAGGATATTA
>MU225021.1:3621475-3735477 GCA_018584345.1 Thuja plicata | reverse complement strand
ATATAAGAAATCCTTGGACTTTGTCTAGAATTTTGACAAGACCTATGATCCTCTAAAGGATTTTTTCCCATGGTCTTATAAAATTGATTCACTAATGAATATTTTTGAGGGAATAATGCAAACCCTATATGAGAAGAGGTAGAGAGAAGTTGAGAGTGACACAAAAAAGGCTCTTGCTATTTTGAATAAATTTCCACAGAGAAGAATAGTTCCACCTAGGAACTATGTAGTATACAAAAGAAGAGGATATACCACTGTTGCTCCTAGAGTTGATAAGCCCATTCAGCATAAGGGAAAGAGGCCAATGGATATCAATGTTCAAGAAGTACCCTCTCCAAAGAGGCAAAGGGTGGAGACAAAAGAATGAGGAGGTGAATTATATTCTCCTTCCCAATCCCCTATGCAATATGATGACCAGACCATTGCTAAGCAATTGATCAAGATGAGAAATGCTGGTGAAGTAGTTGTTACCACTCAAGAACTATAAGAAGGGATGCCAGAAGAGCCTAAAAATACATAATTTGACCTCACAGTGGCAAAATTTGCTGGGAAGGAATTAGATCCTATGACCAAACAAGCTAGTGATGAATTCTTGTCTGATGACAATTTCATAAAAACTAGGGCTTTTATTCAGTTCCTATGGAGATGCCATATTGGTGAATACAATGATAAGTGCTAGAAAATGATAGAAGTTCAACCCAATGCTACCAAGGAGGACATAGAGAAAGCAGTCAAGAAAGAATTGATATCAAAACTTGATAAGATTACTCTTGAAGAGGGTAGACAAATGATCAAAAGGCAAGGAGTTCTCATATTGCCACAATGGGATTTAGCTGATGTAGTGGTTTTTGATGCTATAAGGAAACAAGCTAAACCCATAAGCCCTGCTAGGACATCAATTATGAAAAGGGTTGCAGATACCTCAAGAACTGAAGCAGCTAACCTTGTTGTATAGGTTTCCATTTTGAGCATGAAAGTGTCAGATAAAGAAAAGGAAGCATATGCTAGTCTGAATGAGAGATATGAGTTTGTGCTCAAAGATTACAATAAAGAGAAGGTGAAATATTTGATTAAAGATAAAAAAATAACAGAGTTGGAAGGTAAGTAGAAGATTCAACTGGTGCCCCAAAGGCTAATTGCTCAGGACCCATATCAGCCTTCCTCCTCAGGCCCATTTATAACATATTCCCCATCCCCTGTAACTCTAAGTCCTACTACTTAGGAAGCTATTGATGCCAAGAGAGTAGAATTAGAAGCTAAGAAGAATAGGCTAATCAATGAAAGGACAAGATTAGAAGAAGAGGGAAAGAGGGACTTAGAAGATTTCCAGGCCTACAAAGAAGCTGAAGAATTGGTGAAGCAAAAGCACACAGATCATATATTTTCAACTCTTAAAAGATGTGCTAGTGAATTTAACCTTGCTAACCTCTACTCACTGGGAAAAAAGATCACAAGCATCACCAGCTGGCATGAGGATGAAAAGAAGAAATGGGAACTGATAGTAAATAAGTGGAAAGGGAAGGCATCTCATGTCAAATATTTCTAATCCATCTCAAAAGAACAAAATAGTATTGATTTTGTTCTAACAAGCACTCACAAGTGTCTCAAATTGATGATCAATTTAGACACCAAAAGGAACATGGTTATTAAGAAAATCATAACCCTAAGAGGAGAGTTTTCCAAAGATAGGCATGATATGTATCCTAACATGTTCAAAAAGGATGGGAGCATAAAGAATGAATCCATATGGCTGAGGCAGTTAAACGAGGCACTGACTAGCAGGATAAAGAGTATTGTTACACTGGCAAACACTCGCTGGTTTGTATTAACCATTAATATTTTTAGCAAAGCCAAGGCATTTTTTGAATCTTGGGAAGCAGAAGTGGAGAAGGATAAAAGTGACTGGGAGGAGTTCAACAACCGCAAAGATGAAATTCTCAACCTTGAGTGGCCAAGTGATGAGGTGTACACTGCTTGGGTCAGCAGATATGGTATAGTTACCCCCATAGCATGAAATAGAAAATATGAAGGGGACAGCTAGCATCAAGGAGGTTAAGATAATGGAGTAGATCAAAAATTAAGACCTCTACACCAAAAAGAGAACAAAATCTAGGTGAAAAATACCCAACTACCTCGGAGCAACTTCAAGCATTCAGGTGGTCACAAGACAAATGATTACATGGCTTAGAGAAAATATTGTTATCTCATCCACCATAAGTTTTGTCTCTTTTTGAAACTGTATTTTGTCCTTTAGCCCAGTCATCTGTAGCTTGTTGCATCCTTATTTTCCAAAAGGATTCGAAGATGACTGTGGCTACCTATAAGTATCAAGTTGTAATATTGTAATAAGGATGGTAAAATAAGACTACACGACAGATTACTACATTGGTCTGACTATTGGTTTTGAGTCTTCAAAATGTACTGTTATTGAGTTCATATTAATAAAATACAATGGAATCTCCATTTTTGTGTCAATGATGTCTTCTTGCATTTACTATTAACTCTTGTATGTTAAATTTGTAAGACATCTTGAGTATACTGGTTATAAGATAGTCATGTTCTTGTTTGTGAGTTACTTTCAAGGAGAGTTTAAATCTTATAGATGATTCCAGAGGATTAGGATTTATGCAAGGATTTGATACATTGGTCTAAGAGTGAGAGGATAGTTTGTAAGGCACACTAACCGGGATTCATTTGTGTTCCTATTAATTATCTTAATATCTATATGCTCTGTTATGACTCTATCACCCATGATTAGGCACTGGTCAATATACTGACAAGTGGTTGTTATCATCAACCCAAATATTAAAATCTTTACTTTCTGATATTAAGAGCATATATGTGTAGTTGATTGTATTCAAAGGATATAATTCATCTTAGTGATTCCTTGAAGAGTGAATCAATAGGTTAGCCTTCCTAGGCCAAAGTGGCATAGAAAGAGGAAGGATTATAAATCCTTAATCCATTATGAGATTCTCTGTCATTCAATGAGTTTGTAATCAGGTACACCCACCTGGGTATGTGGAGCCCAAAGTGTAGAAGGAGTTTCATCCTTGTTAATTAGCCTTATTCATGTATGAATCTGCATTGGAAATAGAGGTTCAGGCATTTATTGTTGTTTTAATTGATTCATACTAGAAAAACAGCTAACAAATTGGCGACTCTACTGGGGAGTAAGATGCAAAAATCTTGTTGAAGAAATTAGTAAATCTCTGGTGTGTTTAAGATAAATCAAATTTTAGTTAAGTCTACAAGGGAATCTTGTAATGATCTCAGAGTCATGATCATGAAATCACTTGTTCTTAGAATATTGAGAATCAGTTTCTTCTTCCTGATAATCATTAGAGTGAGTCTATCTTGCTTATCGATTGTGGTGCATTGTTTTAAGGTCCTGATTCTAAAGATGATGCAGATCCTATCTCAGTTGGAATAAACTGGTGAGGAATTATCAAGCTTGATATATCTACAAATTTCAATATTTAATTAAGATGAAATCTGAGATAGGACAAGGTATTTTATTTTCTTATATACTAATCTTCTGAAAAGGGTTGGCGACTCTAACTTCTATGTAGTCCAGTATTGCATCGTAAAATATTTTTTTGTTCTAAAAGATGAGTAGACAAAGAAATACCAGGTCATATTCCAAATTTAATCCTAAAAAATATCTTGGAGAGGAACTCCATACACCTCAAAGGAAACAATGGTCCAAAAGAGGGGCATCTAAACATGATTCCCAACATGCCTCTGAAAGAAAAATTGATATTCCCATTTCAGAAAGGAAGTCTTATTCATCTGAAGATGTAGAACCTGTAGGACCAATCGATGCTTATAGAGCTAATACCAATTTTGATCCCTTTAGAGATGGGGAAAATACCTACATAGGGTTCTTTCCTGTAGAATAAAATCTTGCTCCACCAGAAGAGACTTCTGCTGCTAAAACAACATCATATGATTCTGATAAGTTGCAAGATGAGGTTGTGTCTTTAAAAAGAAAAAAGAAAGAACAAGAAAAGGAAATAGTTGAAGGAAAGGATATATGATCTATTATTGGAAAGAGAAGAACTCTTAGCTGAGACTAGAAGAAATGACCTTAAGACTAAAAGCCTGAATCAAGAAGTCAAAGGTTTGGATCCAGAATTGTTTGGTACCCTAAATGATGAGAGAAACAAGACTCTGAATAAAATTTCAAACCTTGACAAGGATGAGTTTGAGAAGGAAGGACCTATAATTAGGCAGTTGTTCCCATATGAGAATGAACTAAATGTGAAACTCAAAGCAAAAACTAAAGATGCCCTTGACAAAGGTAAACAAAAGGTTGTTGGTATCAGCATAAATGAGCCTGTGCAGAAAGTTTCTAACCCTAAAGAAATACCTCAAATTGATTTCGATATTGAAGAAGCTAGGAAGGCTAAAGATGACTTGGAAAAACAACTAGAGAAGTTGGAATTGGAGGATACCATAGCTGATATGAAGATGAAGATAGCCTTACTTCATGGTACCAATAATACAACTACAAGTAGTTCTATGCATGTAAATCAAGGAGTACAACAATTGAATTCATCTACTGATTTAAATATGAACAATCAAGGTGGTGCTTCTAAGGTCCAAAAATGTGGAAACAACCAAAATGTTTAGAGCTCTGGTCCTAATGTAGTTGCTCAAGTCAAGGGTCCTCACTCAAGTTTTCAAACTTTCAAGCCCAAACAGAATGTTCTTCCACTCGTTCAACATCAAGGAGGAATTGCTAGACCAAATGGTGATAACGAGCTGGGGAATTTTCAAAGGAGGCCTATCCACATGAATAGATATAGAGCTCTCTTCTTTGAAGGCATCCCTATTCACCCTAATGTGATCCCCATTGAGGTAAGAGATAGTATCCCTAGGTTCACAGGAAATAATGTTGTTACTTGTGAAGAGCATTTAAAAGCTTTTGGTGATAAGATGACTAACTTTGAAATTGAAGATAAGGATGTCATCATGAAACTCTTTGTTCAATCTTTAATTGAAGATGCTAGGGATTGGTTCAGAAACTTACCTAATGACAGTATTGCCTCTTTGGATGAATTTGTAAAATCCTTTAGGGAATAGTATAGAGAGCATGTTAATTCTGGGTATATGTTAAATGAGTTTAATAACATCAAGAAGTTCCCAAATGAAAACATGGCTGATTTTAACAGTAGATTCCAAAAGGACATGAACAAATTGTTCCAAGTTTTGAGGTTAGATGAAGAAGTATGACTTACCACTTACATAAATGCTGCTGATGGAAAAATGTATTATCTTCTTAGAGATAAAAACCCAACTAATTTAAGGGATGCTTACAAGATGGCAATTGACATTGAAATTAATAGGAGAGCATCAGGGAAATTGGGGAAAAGAGAAGACAATAAACTTTGGAAAGAAAAGGGATTAGCCAACAAAAATGTCAAAGAAGCTGATACAGTGGATAAATTGGTGAGTGCAGTAAAAGACCTTACTACCAAGATGGATAAGAATGATAGAGGAGGGTACCGAGATAATAAGTATACTAATCAAAGATTTGATAGACAACCCAACTTGAGAGATTATCCATACAGGATCAATTGGAATAATGGAAAACCTATCCCTGAGGGACAAGACAACCCAAAAGCAAAAGAAACTCCAGATCCCCTGAAAAGAAATAATGCCAACTATGTTGAGAATACTCCCTGGTGTGATGCTTGTAATATGCCACGCTCTCCCTATCAATGTGTAGTAGCTCAGGCTTTGTTTGACCAAATAGAAGAAGGAGAGCAAGAAGGCCCTGCTATCAATATGTTCACAGTAAAGAAACCTTATCCATGGCTCCCTGATATTGCCTCATCTTCTAATGATTCATATTTGAAGGATAATCATTGTTTCACAAACCAGTTACAAAGTTCAACAGATCAAAATGATCAAGATGAATATGTTTCACAAGCAACTATAAACATTGTGGGTAATGATAGTTCACAATCTAATTTTAGGACTCCTACTAATGAAGAGAAAAGGTCTTTAACATTGCAGCAATTAATCAAGCCAGAAATGCCTACAACTTAAGAAATAGGATAGTACAACTAGCTCAAGGCAAGTCTACCCCTGTTTATGTTAAGAAAGACTCACCTCAAGCAAGTGAGGGTTGCCATCCTAAGAAATAAGGCCAAGATGAATGTTGCAAGCATGCAGGATCTTCTCAGGATCATATCAGGGAAGGGATGTCAAAGGAGGAAGTGGTACCAAGTGAGAAACTCAAGAAAATGAAGAAAGTAAATGATATACCTCCTAAACTACCTCATTTTGACATGAAACATGCTTTGACCCAAATGAAAGTTTCAGTTCCACTTATGGAAATGTTGAAAATAAAAGAACATAAAGAAGTTACTCTAGCATTATTAAAAGGAATAGATGATGTATCTGTCCTTAATCATGAGGAGATGTCTTTGACACAAAATAGTGCTAAGGAAGAGTGTCTATTAGTGAAAGAAAAGGGAAAAGGCAAAGAGATTTCTAACATCTGTATTGGAAATATAATAACCCAAGAACCATTGTCTATCGATCCATTCTATGTCACCTTAATGGTAAATAATTTTTTGGTGAAAAATTGCATGATTGATTTTGGAGTAGTGGAAAATGTAATGTCCTATCATGTGATGAAAGAATTAGGTCTCTGAGTTACCACACCTATTGGAAGTTTCTATGCCATGGATAATAGGGAAGTTCCTGTGATAGGGACATTAAAGGATATTGAAGTGAAAATTGCTACCTTCCCTGAAGCAACTTATAGAATGGACATAGTGGTAGTGGATACTAAACCATATTATGGTATGCTTCTATCAAGGCAATGGGTGGCAGCAGTAGGAGGAAAGATGCAGTTGGATTTATCCTATGCAACTATCCCTGTGAATGGGAATGAGGTCAAATTGTATAGAGAACCCTAGTCATCTGTTATGGTTAAGGTGGTCTTACCTGATCAATTAAATTGTTGTGTGAATGTTGATATGGAAAATTTTATGGTTGAAGAAGTCAATCCACAGCTGAAAAACATTGACCCAATTGTGGATGAATTGTTGTTGCAACAAAATGGGCTCTGGAAAATGTACTTCGATGGAGGATGTTCAAAAGAGGGGTCTAGAGCAGGATTCTTTCTGATATCTCCATCAGGTATCACTTTCAAATATTCTTTCATGTTGACTTTTCAATGTACAAACAATACTGCCGAATATGAGGCATTAATCTTGGGAATGGATATTGCCATCAAGAATGGTATTAAATGTTTAAAATCCCATTGAGATTCCCAGCTAATTATATCTCAGATTAGGGGACATTATGCTGCTAAAGATGACAGATTAAAATTATATAAGCATGCTATCTGGGATAGGATAGAATTCTTTGATGCTTTCAATATATTATGGGTTGAAAGATCAAATAATATAATGGCAGATTTCTTGGAAAATGTTGCTTTAAAAAATGATGATGTTACTCTTACTGGCATATCTATGGTTGAGACAAAAACTAGACTAGCAGTTCCTAACAGTATTCATAATTGGCAAGTTTTTGAGGATGATGATGATATCCTCAAGTTTATCCAATGTATGGATCAATATGATGGTCAAAAGATTGATTGTGAGTCTCTAGTGTCAATTGTGGATGACAAAGAATATATTTTTGATCAGGAAATCATTCAATTGGATACTAATTGCATCCCCAAGGGGTTAGTTGAGTTAGAAGGCATGTTCAGCATAAATGACAACTATATGACTTAGAAGTCCAATGCCAAAATGGAAGACTTAGAGGAAATAAATTTGGGATCTGAAACATCTCCCCAATTAGTGTACATTGGCAAGAAATTGGATAGTAATGTGCGACAAAATTTAATAAAGTTGATAAAAAGATACAAACATATTTTTTCCTGGTCCTATGCTGATTTGAAAGCCTACAGAGAAGATCTATTCCAACATGATGTCCCTTTAAAAGAAGGCACTAAACCATTCAAACAAAAGCAAAGACCAATCAATCCCTTACTAGCTACCAAGATGCAGACAGAACTGATGAAGTTAAGGGATGTAGGAATAATCAAGCATATTAGACATTCATCTTGGGTTTCTAACTTAGTCCCTGTTAGAAAGAAAAATGGGGAAATAAGATTGTGTGTTGATTTCAGAAACCTAAATGTGGCCTCATTGAAAGATAATTAGGATTACCAAATATGGAGGCTATGTTACATAAATTTACTGGATGTGACTTGTTATCTATGATGGATGGATTCTCAAGGTACAATCAGGTGTTGGTTAAAGAATCTGAGCAATTCAAAACAACATTCACTACCCCTTGGGGCACCTATGTATATGCTCGTATGCCATTTGGGTTAAAAAATGCTAGAGCCACTTTTCAAAGAGCCATGGATGTAACCTTCAAAGACCTCATAGATGTTCTGATGGTGGTGTACCAAGATGATTTAACAGCTTTCTCTAAAAAAGTAGAGGATCATTTCAATCATTTGGAAAAAGTCATAATAAAAGCACTAGAATATGGGGTCTCTCTGAATCCAAAAAAGTGTCACTTTATTGTTACTGAAGGGAAACTTTTGGGACACATAGTGTCAAAAGAAGGGGTGAGGATAGATCCTGAAAGGGTTGAATCCATCCAAAAGGTACTTGCTCCCAAGAATTTGAAAGGTACACAATCGTTTCTAGGGTAGATTAACTTTGTTAGGAGATTTATTGTCAATTTTGCAGAACTGGTTAAGCCTATTGTCAAATTGCTAAAGAAAAATGTGAAGTTTGAATGGGGCCAAGACCACAGTTAGCCTTTGAAAGAATAAAATAGGCTATTCAAGAAGCACCAGTCCTTGTATCCCCAGATTACACCAAGCCCTTTTCTTTGTTTACTTTTTCCTGATTTCATACTATTGTAGCAGTCTTATTGCAAAAGGATTGTGAAGGATTTGAGCACCCCATTGTATTTTTTAGTAAGTCATTGCAATCAGCCAAATTAAACTATCAGATGATAGAAAAGAAAGCCTATGCTCTGGAAAAGGCAGTTAAGGCTTTTAGACCTTATTTGGTATGTGCAAAAGTAAAAGCATATGTTCCTCATGCTGCTGTCAAAGATATCTTTGTTCAAAATGAAGTGACAGGAAAAATATGTAAATGGATAAACAAAGTCCAAGAATTTGATATAGAAATCTAGATCAATAATTTAGTGAGGGGATTAGGATTGGCTAAATTGATGACAGAGGAAAATTTGGATTTGGCCCAAATAAACAGTGTTGGTACTAAAGATAATTGCTTGACAAGTATTGAGATGCAACCCTGGTATTCCAATATTGTTTATTTTCTAAAAAATAGTAAATATCTAGACAATTTAAATGATAACCAAAGAAGGAGTTTTAAACTACAATAACAAAAGTATATTTTTTTGCAGGGTGATTTATTCTGGAAAAACAGAGATGAGATCTTATTGTTGTGCCTTGAAAAAGGTCAATCAGAAAAGATACTGAAAGAAATGCACTTTGGAATATGTGGAGGGAATTATTCTGCTAGGACAATAGCCCACAAAATTTTGAGGGCTGGATATTATTGGCCTTGTGTCTTCCAAGATGCTCACACTTTTGTCAGGAAATGTGAGCCATGCCAGAGATTTTCAAGCAAGATGAAGTATTCAGGGGCATTGTTATTAAATTCAGTAGTGGTAGAGGCTCCCTTTGCTATGTGGGGAATGGATTTTATAGAAGAATTTAATGAAAAGTCAAGTGGAGGACATGGCTGGATTTCACTAGCAACTGATTATTTCACAAAGTGGGTAGAAGCAATCCCAACCAAAAAGGAAACAAGTGTTGTGGTTATTAAATTTTTGATGGATAATATAATTACTAGATTTGGTGTTCCCCTTAAACTAATCATGGACAATGCCATGTGCTTTAGGTCTAAAGAATTCATTGACTTTTTCTCTAATATGGGAATTGTTATGTCCTATTCATCCCCATACCACCCTCAAGATAATGGTCAAGCAGAATCCAACAATAAAAGTAGTTTACAAATTTTGAAAAAGACCTTGGAGGGAAATAAGAGAGCTTGGCATGTTAAATTGAAACTTTCCCTATGGGCTGATAGGATTATTGTCAAGAAAGCCACTGGAAAATCTCCTTTTGAATTGGTTTATGGTATTCAGTCAAGAATGCCTGTCAATAATTTGGTCCCAATTTATAAGTTTATCCAAGATGAAGGAATAGAAATCTCTAAACCCATGGAAGAAAGGATGATTCAGTTGGTAGAATTGGATGAAATAAGGAGAGAAAGCTAGAAAGAAAATATCAAATTGTAACAAAAAATGAAATACCTTTTTGATAGAAGAGAAGATGTGAGAAAGTTTCTACCTGGTGATTTTGTGTTACAATAGAATATTAGGACTAAGGAGAAAGGAAAGCACAAGAAATTTGAATCATTGTGGATTGGGCCTTATGTTATATCTAGGATCTTTGGGAAAGATTCTTACTTCCTCAAGAATCTGGATGATGAAGAACAGGAATTGCCAGTGCATGGACAATTCTTGAAAAATTTCTTTAATTAACTTCTACTTTCCTTGCACAGTTGTCTATAATATATGTACAGGTGTGTTTCCCTTTTGTCATGTGTTTGTTTCCAATTTTGGGTTGGTCTATTTTGTGGTCTTCTTCCCTAGAGATCTATGGTTCTTGTTATAACCTAATGTTTAAACATCCTCAGAGAGAGCCATTGTTGGTGCTATTTCTTGTCCAATTTATGTCTTGTAATTTTCTTAGGGTCTCCTGTCATTATTGGTGTCAAGGGTTTCAGGATTGAGTTTCAAAGTATTTTCATCCCTCTGCAAAAGTTCCCCAAACCCTCAAACTAATTGAAAATAGTCAAAATGACTAAAAAAGAACCAAATTGCCTTGGCTAAGTCTATTCTTGTGTTACTTTTTAAGTCACTTAAGTCATTGTAAGTCATGTGTTTGTGTTGGATGGGTTTCTTTTGTCAAAAGATTGTATCATCCTAAACACTTTAATAATTCCTAAGTTTTTCCATTTAGGTCCCTTTTACATCATCCCCTTATGTATCAGGCAACTCAGAAAAGATCGGATGGTGCGCATATTCACTTATCTCCAAGATGCTCTAAATCTAACATATAAGAGGATAAGCGGAGGCAATGTGTGTCCTTGGTGGGGCTGAGCATGTTAAGAAAGTCCTCTATTAACAGGTGAGCAACTCTGAAAAGATCATATGGCATGCTTATTCGCTTATCTCCAAGATGCTCGACATCTAACGTATAAGTGGATAAGTGGAGGTGACACATGTCCATGGTGGGGCCAAGCATGTTAAGAAAGTCCTCTATTAAAAGATGAGAAACTTAAAAAAGATTAGACGGTGCTTATTCGCTTATCTCCAAGATGCTCAACATCTAACGTATAAGCAGATAAGCGGAGGCGATGCGTGTCCTTGGTGGGGCTGAGAATATCGTAAAGGCATTCTATTAAATAGTACAAAATTTTGCAAAGATATAACAGCCCACTTAATTTATTGAAGAGAAGATGCTCTACATCTAACATATAAGTGAATAAGCGGTGATGACACCTGTCCAGGGAAGAACGTGGGCCTAGTCGTAGAAGAGTATGAAAGGTGTTAAAACTTGGAAAGATTTGATGGCTTGCTTAATCGCTTATATCCAAGATGCTCGACATCTAATGAATAAGAAAATAAGTGGTGATGACATCTGGTAGTTGGTAGGCCCAGGCACTCAAAGCTGGCGAAGGTTTAAAGTTCAGTTAAGTTGTTTCACATCTAACGGCTCACTTAATCACTTATATCCAAGATGCTCGAAATCTAACATATAAGTGAATAAGTAGAAGTGACACATGTCCTCAGTTGACAGTGATTCCTAGGGAAATAAGATAGCCATCAGATGTGAAGGATGATGCCTAGAATCAACATTTCAAATTCAAAGTTGATAAAACAAGTTGCAGAGAGTCGTTAAGCCGTGAAATTGAAGCTGGTGAATTAATTATAGGACGTGTGGCAACTCCAATCAAATTCAATTCAAAAGAATTATTTGATTGAGGCTATAAATTGATTAAGTCGACTACAATCTCAATGATTCACCAAAACCATTTGAGCAAAGATGGAATTGCAAAGAAAACCAGCTTCATGCAACTTCTGTGCAGAACGGGTAAGCTCACTGATTCACTAGCATTCCAATTCAAATAGAATTTGCAGTTCAGAGAAGGTTTTAGAGCTCTTGTTTTAGAATCTGGTTCTAGTATTGATAGAAAACCCTTAAAATGGCCCCTAGAGTTGAAATTTTAGGACAGGTTTATTACCAAAAATAGAACGTTAGGGAAGATTTGTTGTAGAAGTTACCATTGTCTTTAGGGGATGCCACACAAGCTAAGAAGGCATTGCCACAACATCCCTGCTTCAAAATTGGGGAAGGGTTATATGATTCAGGTAGGTGTGCAAAAGATGCTATTACTAGTTTTGATGCCCTTACTCTGTTTAGAGCAGCTTATAGTCAGAGGAATGCCCCCACCCCAGACTGTAATATTTGGGAACTAGACGTTGGAAAGCTAATAGAACCTAGTGTATTCATGGACACTGATTTGATTACCTTGATAGAAAACACTTTCGATAAGGTGGATAGGGTTTTTAGAGACACCCGGGGAAATATAATATTGACTATATCAGTTGATGAAATTAGAAGGATTTTTAAGCTGACTGAGCCCTCTCAGAATATGGATGATATTGAACTCAAATACTTCAAAGAAATATACAATAACCAAAGAGATTATTATAGGGGTGAAGTAGTGAAGGGGTATGCCAACAAAATAGGAAATTTGGTTGTAATAGGGCCAAGAACCCCAGAATCCTTCAAAGTGGATCTTTTCATCGGCAAGGCCAGAAAAATGTACAGTTCTTTGTGCAATGTCTTGGGAATAGATGAAGAAGTGACAATGCCTGTCCACATAATGTTAATGGTCATTCAGATTTTGCATCCTTACTTGTTAGTAGTGTTTTATTATGCATCGTATATTGCTCAGGAGATGCATGATGGTTTGTCAGGGATCCAAGATGGCAACATACAGAAACCAATGGGTTGGTATTCCCTCATGATGCATATGTTCTTATTTAACAATGCAAAATTCTTTGAAGAAGAAATGGAATTGGAAAAATTCCAAGATGGTAAAGAATTGCCTATTCAAATGTGGAGTACAGACTTGTCCTGGGATAGACAGAATGCAAGTTATGTATATTTTGACAAAGTCTTTGCAAATAGACTCAAGTCACTACTAGATAACCAGAATGCCAGGGTTCATAATGAGATGATGAAACTTTTGAGGCCTATGGAGTATGCCCCAGAGTTGAAAATTGCTCACAATTGGGGATATTTTATATTGTACCCTTTTTCCACAGTGATCATGGTTTATGGTTTCAGAGGTACCCCTTATGTTACCCTACAGAGTCCCACTCAAGATTGGGATGGTAGAAATTATAAGACAATTAGGTGGGCTGCAGGAGGAAGCCTTGACCTGAAAGATGAAGGGAAATATCTTAGCTACCCCCATTAGAGCCCATCACTTTATCATAACAAAAGGGGGATGTACACAGTTTGGCATATACTTTGAGCCCTATCATTTATCCACTTCCATATCCAGGTGTGCAGATAATGAAGATTTTATCATGGGCATGTTCAGGAAGAGGACCAATTGTATAATGCTAAAGCATCAATTCTACTATCCAGAGGATATTATCATCAGGAATATTTTTGACCTAGAGGTTCAAGAAGTCAGGAAGGCAGAATGGATGGCATATAAGAAATCCTTGGACTTTGTCAAGAATTTTGACAAGACCTATGATCCTCTAAAGGATTTTTTCCCATGTGCTTATAAAATTGATTCACTAATGAATATTTTTGAGGGAATAATGCAAAACCTAAATGAGAAGAGGCAGAGAGTACTTGGGAGTGACCAAGAAAAGGCTCTTTCTATTTTGAGTAAATTTATATAGAGCAAAATAGTTCCACGTGGGAACTATGTAGTATACAAAAGAAGAGGATATACCACTGTTGCTCCCAGAGTTGATAAGCCCATTCAGCATAAGGGAAAGAGGCTAATGGATACTGATGTTCAAGAATTACCCTATCCAAAGAGGCAAAGGGTGGAGACAAAAGAATAGGGAGGTGAATTGTATTCTCCTTCCCAATCCCCTATGCAGTATGATGACCAGACCATTGCTGAGCAATTGCTCAAGATGAGAAATGCTGGTGAAGTAGTTGTTACTACTCAAGAGCTACAAGAAGGGATGCCAGAAGAGCCTAAACATACATCATCTGACCTCATAGTGGCACAATTTTCTAGCAAGGAATTAGATCCTATGACCAAACAAGCTAGTGACGAATTCTTGTCTGATGACAATTTCATCAAAACTAGGGCTTTTATTCAGTTCCTATGGAGATGCCATATTGGTGAATATAATGATAAGTGCAAAAAAATGATAGATGTTCAACCCAATGCTGCCAAGGAGGACATATAGAAAGTAGTGAAGCAAGAATTGATATCGAAATTTGATAAGATTACTCCTGAAGAGGGTAGACAAATGATCAAAAGCCAAGGAGTTCTCATATTGCCACAATGGGATTTAGCTGATGCAGTGGTTTTTGATGCTATAAGGAAAAAAGCTAAACCCAAAAGCCCTACTGGGACATCAATTGGTGCCTATTTTAGTGAGGATCATCCAGCATTGGCAATGTGGTCACTAAACAAAAAGGACAAGAGAATAATTAAAGAAGATGATGAAACTTAAGACACAGGCACCCTAATTGTGAAAAGGGTTGCAGATACCTCAAGAATTGAAGTGGCTAACCTTGTTGTACAGGTTGCCAATTTGAGCATGAAAGTCTTAGAGAAAGAAAAGGAAGCATATGCTTGTCTGAATGAAAGATATGAGTTTGTGCTCAAAGCTTACAACGAAGAGAAGGTGAAATCTTTGATTAAGGATAACAAAATAGCAGAGTTGGAAGGTAAGTAGAAGACTCAACTGGTGCCCCAAAGGCTAACTGCTCAGGACCCATATTATCCTTCCTCCTCAAGCCCATTTATAACATATACCCCATCCCCTACACCTCTAAGTGCTACTACACAGGAAGCTATTGATGCCAAGAGAGCGGAATTAGAAGCTAAGAAGAACAAGCTAATCAATGAAAGGACAAGATTAGAAGAAGAGGGAAAGAGGGACTTAGAAGATTCCTTGGCCTACAAAGAAGCTAAAGAATTGGTGAATAAAAAGCACACAGATCAAATATTTTCAAATCTCAAAATATGTGCTAGTGAAATTAACCTTGCTAACCTCTACTCACTGGGAAAAAAGATCACAAGCATCACCAGCTGGCATGAGGATGAAAAGAAGAAATGGGAGATGATAGTAAATAAGTGGAAAGGAGACACATCCCATGCCAAATATTTCTACTCCCTCTCAAAAGAAAAAAATAATATTGATTTTGTTCTAACAAGCACTCACAAGTGTCTCAAATTGATGATCAATTTAGACACCAAAAGGAACATGGTTATGAAGAAAATCATAACCCTAAGAGGAGAGTTTTCCAAAGATAGGTAGGACATGTATCCTAACATGTTCAAAAAGGATGGGAGCATAAAGAATGAAGCCCTATGGATGAGGCAGTTAAATGAGGCACTGACTAGCAGGACAAAGAGTATTGTTACACTAGCAAACACTGGCTGGTTTGTATTAACCATTGATATTTTGAGAAAAGCCAAGGCATTTTTTGAATCTTGGGAAGCAGAAGTAGAGAAGGCTAAAAATGACTGGGAGGAGTTCAACAATAACAAAGATGAAGTTCTCAACCTCGAGTGGCCAAGTGATGAGGTGTACACTACTTGGGCCAGTAGATATGGTATAGTTACCCCCATAGCATGAAATAGAAAATATGAAGGGGACAGCTAGCATCAAGGAGGTTAAGATAATGGAGAAGATCAAATATTAAGACCTCTACACCAACAAGAGAACAAAATCTAGGTGACAAAGACCGAACTACCTTGGAGCAAATTCAAGCATTTAGGCGGTCAGAAGACAAATGATTACATGGCTTATAGAAAATATTGTTATCTCATCTGCAATAAGTTTTGTCTCTTTTTGAAACTGTATTTTGTCCTTTAGCCCAGTCATCTGTGGCTTGCTGCATCCTTATTTTCCAAAAGGATTCCAAGATGACTGTGGATACCTATAAGTATCAAGTTGTAATATTGTAATAAGGATGGTAAAATAAGACTACAAGGCAGATTACTACATTGGTCTGACTATTGGTTTTGAGTCTTCAAAATGTACTGTTATTGAGTTCATATTAATAAAATAAAATGGAGTCTCCATTTTCATGTCAATGATGTCTTCTTGCATTTACTATTAATTCTTGTATGTTCAATTTGTAAGGCATTTTGAGTATAATGGTTATAAGATTGTCATGTTCTTGTTTGTGAGTTACTTTCAAGGAGAGTTTAAATCTTACAGATGATTGCAGAGGATTAGGATTTATGCAAGGATTTGATACATTGGTCTAAGAGTGAGAGGATAGTTTGTAAGGCACACCATTTGGGATTCATTTGTGTTCCTATTAATTATCTTAATATATGTATGCTCTGTTATGATTCTATCACCCATGATTAGGCACTGGTCAATATGCTAACAAGTGGTTGTTATCATCAACTCAAATATTAAAATCTTTACTTTCTGATATTAAGAGCATATATGTGTAGTTGATTGTATTCAAAGGATATAATTCATCTTAGTGATTCCTTGAAGAGTGAATTGATAGGTTATCCTTCCTAGGCCAAAGTGCCATAAAAAGAAGAAGGATTATAAATCCTTAATCCATTATGAGATTCTTTGTCATTCAGTGAGTCTGTAATCAGGTACACCGGCCTGGGTATGTGGAGCCCAAAGTGTAGAAGGAGTTTCATCCTTGTTAATTAGCCTTATTCATGTATAAATCTACATTGGGAATAGAGGGTTAGGCATTTATTGTTGTTTTAATTGATTCATACTAGAAAAAGAGCTAATAATGTAGTCATGCAGTCGCTAGATCAAAAATGTGAAGTCTCAAACATCAAGAGACTTGGAGACTGAGGAGGTGGTTGCCAGATCTCTAGATTAAACCATGGTTAGTGGAAGAATCAAGAGACTTGGAGACTATATGGTGCAAGGTTAACCACAGTTAAAGTGCATTCAAGGTGCAGTTAAATGAAGTCTTATAGAGACTTAGAGACTAAGGTCAGTCTCCAAGTCTCCCAACAAACTTAGGGTCAATGAAATTATCAAGAGACTTAGAGACAATCAGAAAAAAAGAGCCAGGGTTAAGGATGATTTTACAAACCAGTTAAAAATAGCTAATTAGTGCATGACACATGTCAAATTATGGTGGATTCTGAGAAAAATCTGCATAAAAGAAGAATTTCAAAGGAATAAGACAAGAATTCAGAGATTTAAAAAGCAGAAAGGTTAAAAGATTATTGCATAGTCTTTTTCCATAGTCTATGTAACATATTTTTTAGTTTTCAAAATATTGAAATGAAGCTTTCACCGAAGGATTTTGAACTAAGGATGAAAGCAGATTTGCTAACAAATCAAATCAAATTTGGAGAAGATTTTCAGAGGATAGAAGCACATTTGGAATAGATAAATGAAGTCAAATGTTTGCAAAAATGGAATCATATTTGAAAGATAATTCTTAGAATAAAATAAGATTTACACAGAGAATGAGACAAGCTGCAGAGATTAAAATATTGAGGAAAGCTTAGGGCATAGTCTTTTTCTTAGTAAGAAGAAATATTTTATTCCAAAGTCAGGACACAGCTTTCCCAAAGAGTAAAATTAGATATTAGCAAAAGACTAAAAATCAGATAAGAAGGATGTTTCTCAGAGGAATACAATCAGATTTACAATATATTGGAGACAAATGGTCAAATTTGAAGGGTCTTCTAATGGGGTAAATGATATCATATTTTATAGAAAATTTTAGAAAGAGGAAAATGAATCAGATTTTTTAAGAGACAAGAGATTTAGATTTTGAGATCATCGATGCAGATTAGATTTACAGAAGGATGGGTGTTTATCTGACATATTTTTAGGGTTTCCTTTTGTTCTATATCTTCTCTTCTTTTCTCTATTTTGAGGGTTCTTGTCTACTATTCTATTGGGAGAGGTTTGTTGAGTCTATTCAGTCTCTCTGCAGCAAGTTCAGAGCAGTTTCCAAGTGATTTGATGTAATTTTTTCTCTTCTATGCATAGAAAGTATTTTGTTTCCTTTTTGTCTCAGACAAGAACATCATTGTAAAAGGTAGTTTTTGCTTGTTTATGAATAAAAATTTAGTATGTTGTTTTGATATCAAGTTGTCTCCATTTTTCCTTAATCATATAAACTAGAGCATCTAGGGTGTTTTAGTTTTGTCTATTGTTAATCATTTGAGGAATGCTTGCAATAGAGTCATATAAGGAATGACTATGATTTAAGATTTTTTTTCATATTTGTATGAGTTGGAACATCAAGGGTGTTGCCAATCTTGTCTTTCTAGTGGATTCTAGTTATGTACTCTTTATTTTCAAGGTCTCTTTCAAGGAGAGAGTTAAATTATTTGAGTAGAAAGTTGCATCTTTGAAATACACAGGTGTATCAATAAGTAGAACTTGATTGTTGAGGTTTTCTTTATGTAAGGCATATGAACATATCAAGCTATGTTGTTTCCTTTTGTTCATGGTCATCTTTGCAATGTCATGGTTGACTTTGTTGCCAATAGGATAAGGCACTGGTTTATGCTGGATCATGGATGTTAAAGAGATCCATAAATTCAAAACATAATTGAAAAACCATTTCCATTTCATACTGTTAGGAGTTAATTTTTCTCTAGTTTTCAGACTTACTTTATGAAAGATGAATATTGAATAAGAGTTTGTGAAATATTGAGATATTAGTTACCTAAGAGTCTAAAAACTATTCCGTAGTCATATATATGCAAGTTTGTAGTTGTCACAAAGGTGTCATGAATGTGCAGATAAGGTAATACTCGCCTGAGTGATGTGGAGCTCAAAGAAGGAGGATATTATCCAATCCTCATCAATTAGCCTTTTTCTTGGATAAAAAAGAGTTTGTATTCAAGTATATAAGTATACTATCATTTTAAGGTTGTGCTATAAGAAAAATAGCTAACAAATTGATGACTCTACTAGGGATTAATAAGATAGAAAGTTTAATAATTTGCATATACATCCTAGAATCTGGTTGAAGAAGAGAGTCACAAATACTATTCTTAATTTTGTCCATCCATGTCACACTAAAAAATTGGCAACTCTACTGGGGAGCCATTGAAGTCGTAGAGTTGTATTCTACAAAGAAACACATTCCTCAAACTTTTGTAAAAGATTCAAGCTTGTTTTGTCTGTCATTGTAAAGTGTCTGAAAGTCCAAGTTATTGAAGAAATATTTATACAATCACATGTGGTGAGTAGTGACTCTGAGTTCTCTGATTTGCACCAGTGTGCAAGTTTGAAGAAAGACTACAAAAAATAAAGGTGGACTTGCTTTGAGAAGGACAACAGATATTTGGACTCTTATAATTAGAGGAATCATATAAAAGGCTCTATGTTAGAAATGTATAAGTTGTTGATTTGAAGAAGGTCAGAGTTGGTAAAGAGATCTCAGCTATTTAAATATTTTCCTTTGTAAAGAGGTGGTGACTCTACACCGTCTTGAAGGTGATTTTGAGGAGACTTCAAATCAAAAAGTTTGGAGCAACTTCATTATACTTCAGGTATTTTTATTTTCATTGGATAAGCCTTTTGTTCCATGAAAATCAGTTATGCATATGTTTCCCTATTAAGTGGTCAGTACTAAGTAAGAGGGAAGAGAAAGAGGCAGTTTGTAGTTATCCTATCTATTAAGATGTCACACCTATATTGGGTTAGGTTGTGTAATGCTATAAACTTTGAAGGTATCCCTGGATACCCAAATCCTATTCCACCAGTAGTCAGAGATTGTTTGCCAAAGTTTACTCTGGATAAGCAATCAGCTAAGGAACATATAAGAAAGTTTTCTGATTTGATAGATGATCATGAAATTACACATGAGGATGTATTAATGAATTTATTCTCTATATCTCTAGTTGAAGATGCTAGAGATTGGTTTAAGCAATTACCTCATGGTTCAATAGGATCTATGGCTGCATTAGAAGATTGTTTTCCTGAGAAGTATGGTAATAGGGAGGATAGTGTTTATCATGGCATGTCTGAATATGAAGACCCTTTACCCAAACTTGAACTTGTTAGTGCAAAAACAAATTTGTTAAGACAAAAGATTCAAGAAAAGGTTGTTAAAACATTACAAGAAAATATAAGCAAAAATGAGGGTGAGTCTCAATATGATTTATACATGAGGTTTACTATCAGGATTGAGGAGAATAATATCCCTTTCTATCCTTAGGAGTTTGTTTGGGAAAATTTGTTTGTTGAACTTTGTTTTCCTGATTCTAAAAATTTTCCAATCTCTTAGAGGGTGGACATTATTTGGAATACTATGCAATGGATAGAGCATGTAGAAAATCTTTCTTCAAATGACATATCTGAAGTTGAATCTAGTGATATTGAATCTGAAAAAGTTCAAGATGTTGAATATGAATCTAGTTATGCTAATGAAGTTGATTCTAGTGATATTCAATCTAGTTATTATGATTATGATGATGAGTCTACTTATGCTGAAGGTTTTTCTAATTCTGATGCTAATGATGAACTTTGTGAGAAGCAAGACAGTGAAAATGTTTCATGTGGACAACAAGATGAAAACTATGATGCTGATGTGAGTGACTGTAGTGACTTCTTTACACAAGATGATATGCTCCGAGAGATCTCCATGATTCAATTGAAGAATAAATTTGCAGCATCAAGCAAGAAGTTATGAGGACAAACAAGAGTGTCAATCTTTGCTAAGCAGTGCAAAAATCTCAGATTCTTTAAATACTAATATTCAGAGGTATGTATCTAAAAAATATTCTCAAACTTCATACCCTATGGATATAAGTTTTGATATTAATGACATTGCCGAGGGTATGAAAAATGACTATGAAGATGTTGATTGTGTGAGTGTTCTAGAGATAAGTATAAATGATGACAGTTGTTCACTCCATAGTGAACAAATTTTAGAATTATTGTCTTATGAATATCTCATAATTTTAGGGAAAGATAGATTTGAATCTCAGCACTTCATACACATTGAGTTTGACAAGGAATGTGCATCAGATAGTCAAATTTTTGATACTTTTATTTCTGATTTTCCTTATATTCCTATGTCACTAGAGCACAATCAGGTTGAGTATGATATGTCAGATGATGAAAGTATCAGTCTTATTGCAGATTTAAGAGATAAAGAGACTCCAGATATCATGTTGAGTACTCATTGGGATAGTTGTGTAGATTGTAAATCTTTTTCAGATTTTGAATTTTCCAATGAACCATTAAGGAATAGTCCTTCAATTGCTCAAAATTAACATGTTTATGATAAATGTATTAATGTTTTCCCTCCCACCCACCAGCAAGTTTTGGATTTGAATGATGATGATAATTTGTAGGAAGATATTAAAGAGGATTCTACTATGAATATACAAGTCACTGTCAAGATGCAGGATGGTAATCCTTTTGAGAAAAAGAGTATGGATTATGATATGGATTTTCCATTGTTTGACAGTGAAGATGTTGAATCTTTCTCTTTTGATGTTCCTGATTTATCTCCTCATGCAAAATGTCAAATTCAATTGCATAAGATCCTTAATGTTCATGATAATCTTAACTGTGATGTTCCTCAGATTGTTGTTCCTTATCTTTTGAATGATGAGCCAAATCATGTTTCAAGTGGTGAATGTTTTCAATGCTTGCATAAGGTTCGGTATGCTGATTTCTCATTTGATGTGCAAACCACTGATGTGGATGGATATAATAATGCTAACCCAAGCAACCTAGAAGATGTTAAGTGTTTTATTTTTCAGCCAGGAGGTGATTTTCAGAGATGTGGTATTGAGCTAAACATTACTGATTATTGCATTGATTCTCATTTTTTGCTACCTAATGAATGCATCATGTATATGCCACATGCTTTGGAAAATTGGTATCTTGTCTATTTTAGTTCTCAAATGGATAATGATGAAATTTTTTGTCTTGAGCTAATGGATAATGGAAATAAGATGGGTCAGATGCATAGAAGTGATCATTTCAGCTTATCTTTGATTTATGAAGATGAAAACCAGGTGTATGACAGAGGTAAGAGCTGATATAAATTTTGGGGCTTTGGGCCTCTCATAGATAATGAACATATTGTATAGATGCTTTCCTTTTATGTTGTATGTTTTCTTTGAGTAAAAGGTTCCCTTTTTTTGAAAAGAGAAAAGTTTTGAGAGATGTCAATGAGAAGAGGAAAGTGAAAGAGAAAGTTTGATTTAGTTTGTGGGGTGGTCTGCTTCTACAATGAGATTCTGAATTTCTCTGCATGCCTGCATGAGGCACACATCCATAGTTAGAGCCGTTGTTGGTACTCTCAAATTTGGGACAAATTTGGAGTGACCATTTTGAAATTTTCTATAAGGTAAGATGAGTACCCCTGAATTTTTTTGTGAAAAGGCTTAGTTTGAATGCTTGTAAAAGGCACCCTGATGGTTTTCATGATATAAAACTTGGGAAGAGGGTTAAGTACCTTTCATTTGACATATGTAGTAGGTTACACCTCCTAAATTTCAAATTTGACATGTTTAGGGAGTAGCCAGTTGAAGGTGGTTACATAAATTTGCATTTTTTTCTAAGTGTCATTTTGTTGTACCAGGCCTAGTTTTCTTCTGAATAACTTGCGCCTATTGAGTTTCATAAGCCACCACTTTGGGAATGTTTTACATGTATGACTGAGAGCTTATTTTTTAAATCCTAATTCATTTTGAAACCATTTGATAAGTTTTCAGTCTCCCCAAAGTTGGTCTTGCAAAACTGTCATGTTTCTCTATCATACCCAGAATGTTGAATAGCCTACTTTGAGCTTCTGCAAATTGTATCCAGTTGAATGCCTTGCATAATTGAGTTTTACCCTATATTGAAAACATGGAGATGTACCTATTTGAAGAGTTGCAGACTCACACCAATCCATTTAACCACTTTTCCAGAGCCTTTTCATTTCCAATTTATTAAGTTTCACTAAATGTGCAGAATCCAAATTTAAGTGACCTACTTTGTGGTTTCCCTGTTTGCACCTGATTCAAGGTCAAGTATAATTGAAAGTTTTTCTCTATTGTAGACTTGGAATTTTACTTCCTTGAATATTTTTGGACCTTAACCAATCTATTTGATCACTTTTCTATGCTAATTCCAAATCCAGTTTCTGCATTTTCACTGTGTTAAAGTTCATAAAAGTGTTTAAGTGCTAACTTTACAGATTAGTACTGGTTGATCAGTTTGTCATTAGAGAAACTTACTTGAACATATTTATTTCATGTGTGAAGGTGAATCATTTTCTAGAGGTTTAGATTCTGAAGGATCATTCTTGATGAGTTTTTCAATTCAAACTTGAAGGAGTTTTTTGCAGTTTGCCAATGCTGAACGAATTGAAGTTTGCAGAATGGTCATTTTAAGGAAATGATAATTTTTGTCTAAATGTTTTTTTCAAGAACCGATCCTAGAATCATTCTTATGGAAAGTAAATGTACCATCTAACCTGATCATGAATCTTAAAAGCATGATTTAGTGATTTTCCAAATGGCCGATCTTAAGGTGTTTCCGCATTTTCACCTACACAGTATTCTAGAAACGCTAGGTTTGATCAATTGCCCCTTGCACCTAGAGTAAGATCTAGAGAAGCCCTTTTTTTACATGCATATTTATTATAGATGAATGAATCTTTTTTCCAAGTGTCATGGTCGGGTTGCTTGTTTCAGTTAGTTTTTAAGGCCAGTTCCAGAGGCCAAATACTGAAAATGACATTAAGTTGCAAAAGGATAAAGGGTTATTTTCATTGGTCACCAGTTTGATTAAAACCAAAAGACATTTTGTTTTTTTCCATTATGTCATAAATACATGGAAATCTGGGATCATCAAGCATAGGGGTATAAAATTTGAAAGCGTAGATGAGAGATTTATAGTTTGCAAATGTTAAAGCATAAATAGGGCATATGAATTATTCAGAGATTGTATGTAATGGTAAATACAAGGCATGAAGAAAGTCGGCATAGAAATATGTTAAAACAATAACCAATCAAAGTGCATATTGCAGGAGTGTAATATTATTTGTAGCTATAGTGCAAATGATGATAGTGAAATGTTGGTAAAAGTAAATGAAAATACCAAATGCAACCTGCACATAGTTTAAAAGATGAGCATGATGAATATGTCAAAACAAAAAACCATTGGAGAACATCAAATTTAACACCATTGACAGTTGCAAGATAATTTCCTAAAAGCTTTAATATGTTCTCCTTGTCAATGAAGAATGGTCTACGATGGAAGATGTAGAGATGCGCGTGCTAATTGCCAGGAATGATATATTTAAAATTGAAGAGATCAACACAGAGCATAAGGAAAATACTAAAATAGAGATTTACAAAATACTATATGGTTTGCACAATGTTTTTACTTGGTGTCTACATAGAAATCAAGCTTAATGTATTTGTTTTAATAACCAATGGAAAAGCTAGCGTATGGAATTGAAGGAAGTCTGAAAAATCAACTTGGATGCCTATGCAACATATGGAGAAGGGATTTTCATCAAAGTTTTAAGCCAAAGAACTTGTACAATGAAAAGTATCCATGAAAAATTGAATGGATTTAAATCCAAATACATGTTGTGTAGACATGGAAGAGAGTCTGTGCAGACATATTGCAAAGGAAGCCAACACATTTTAAAAGAAACCCTGCGCAATGTATAGGCTATTATCCATGCACCAATGAAGGTAAGTAAAAACAAAACAATGTAATGTAACTATAAAGGAATTTGTGCAGTATCTAAGAGGGAAGCTCATGCCAAAAACTAGAAGGAGAGCCTACGCTATTTTGGGGAACAATGTGAATGCAATGATAATTTCAAGTGGATTAAAAGCCTGCGCAAGAGACCCTGCGCAAGATACGGAAGACCAGCAAGGATGTTCATGCCAAATACAGAAGAAACCAAATGTAATTGCAAGAGTCCCATGTGAGGGAGAATAGAGGGAAGATCCCAGATAGCATATGGAGTGATTTTAAAACTTTTCAAAGGCATTTGATGAGAAAAGCGCACGATGATTTAAGAAATATCAATGCTAAAAGCACATGGAGGAAGTGGAAAATGTTTTTAAAGCATAGAAAATGCATAATGAATTAAGATCATGTGCATGGTGGCAAGGAAAAGACACATTAAATTTTTGAAGATGCATAGCATAGAGGCCTACACAAAAAGGTAAAGATTGAAAAACTCAAAATGCATATGTCTCACATTTACTAGGGAGTGGTTGTTTTTAGTATTTATATACTAAAATGCACAGTTTATGAAATAAGTGAAAGAACCAAGATGCTCTTGGTGGGCCCCTTGGTACTAGAGGATTACATACGTAGTGGGACCCCCAAATTTTTCTGGCCAGAATGTAAATGCTTTAAAACCACATGGGAACTTAATCCCACATTCATTTTGTAGCAGAGATTTTCAATGTTTATTAGCAAAAGCACAAACTTATGAAATGTGAAGTAGAGTTGGAGGCTATCCATGTGCACAGGTGACTGGTGCCTCAATTTCTATGCTAGCGACCAAATGGTTACCCAATTTTGTAAGAAAGTGGTGACGTGGCAGACACATGGTGTATGTGGCACGTGGCGGCTAGTCGCAAAGTCAGGAGATAAAATGAGATAACCACCATAAATTAGGAGATTAAGAGACTAACAATTGAGTTAACTACCAAATGTTAGTCACTAGGTCACCTGATGTTGGCAATTAGTGTGAAAGGATCAAGAGATTAAGAGACTAACTGCAGTCACACAGTCACTAGATCAAAAATGCTAAGTCTCAAACATCAAGAGACTTGGAGAATGAGGAGGTGGTCGCCAGATCTCTAGATTAAACCATGGTTAGTGGAAGAATCAAGAGACTTGGAGACTATATGGTGCAAGGTGCAGTTAAATGAAGTCTTATAGAGACTTAGAGACTAAGGTCAGTCTCCAAGTCTCCCAACAAACTTAGGGTCAATAAAATTATCAAGAGACTTAGAGACAATGAGAAAAAAAGAACCAGGGTTAAGGATGATTTTACAAACTAGTTAAAAATAGCTAATCAGTACATGACACATGTTGAATTCTAGTGGATTCTGAGAAAAATCTTCATAAAAGAAGAATTTCAAAGGAATCATAAAAGAATTCAAAGATTTAAAAAGAAGAAAGGTTAAAAGATTATTGCATAGTCTTTTTCCATAGTCTATGCAACATAGTTTTTAGTTTTCAAAATCTTGAAATGAAGCTTTCACGGGAGGATTTTGAACTAAGGATGAAATCGGATTTGCTAACAAATCAAATCAAATTTGGAGAATATTTTCAGAGGATAGAAGAAAATTTGGAATAGATAAATGAAGTCAGATGTTTGTAGAAATGGAACCATATTTGAAAGATACTTCTCAGAATAAAATAAGATTTACACAGAGAATGAGACAAGGTGCAGAGATTAAAATATTGAGGAAAGATTAAGGCATAGTCTTTTTCTTAGTAAGAAGGAATAATTTATTCCAAAGTCAGGACACAGCTTTCCCAGAGGATTTTTCAAAGAGTAAAATTAGATATTTGCAAAAGACTCAAAATCATATAACAAGGATGTTTCTCAAAGGAATATAATCAGATTTACAAGATATTGGAGACAAATGGTCAAATTTGAAGGGTCTTCTAACGGGGCAAATGATATCATATTTTATAGAAAAATTCAAAATGAATCAGAGTTTTGAAGGGACAAGAGATTTAGATTTTGAGGTCACCGATGCAGATCAAATTTACAAAAGGACATGTCTTTATCAGACATAGTTTTTAGGGTTTCCTTTTGTTCTATATCTTCTCTTCTTTTCTCTATTTTGAGGGTTCCTATCTGTTGTTCTATTGGGAGAGGTTTGATGAGTCTATTCAGTCTCTCTGCAACAAGTTCAGAGTAGTTTCCAACTGAATTGGTGTAATTTTTTCTCTTCTATGCATAGAAAGTATTTTGTCTCCTTTTTGTCTCAGACAAGAACATCATTGTAAAAGGTAGTTTTTTCTTGTTTATGAATAAAAATTCAGTATTGTTGTTTTGATATCAAGTTGTCTCCATTTTTCCTTAATCATATAAACTAGGGCATCCAAGGTGTTTTAGTTTTGTCTATTGTTAATCATTTGAGTAATGATTGAAATAGGTTCATTTAAGGAATGCCTATGATTTAAGATTTGTTTTCAGATTTGTATGAGTTGGAATGTTCAAGGGTGTTACCAATCTTGTCTTTCTAGTGGATGTTGGTTATGTACTCTCTATTTTCAAGGTCTCTTTCAAGGAGAGAGTTAAATTATTTGAGTTGAAAGTTACATCTTTGAAATACAAATGTAGATCAATAAGTAGAACTTGATTGTTGATGTATGTTTTATGTAAGGCATATGAACATATCAAACTATTTTGTTTCCTATTGTTCATGATCATCTTTGCAATGTCATAGTTGACTCTATTGCCAATAGGATAAGGCACTTGTTTATGTAAGATCAGGGATGTTACAGAGATCCATAAACTCAAAAAATAATTGAAAAACCATTTCCATTTCATACTGTTAGGAGTTAAGTTTTCTCTGGTTTTCAGACTTATTTTATGAAAGATGAATATTGAATAAGAGTTTGTGAAATATCGAGGTATTAGTTACCTAAGAGTCTGAAAACTATTTCATAGTCATATATCTATAAGTTTGTATTTGTCACAAAGGAGTCATGAATGTGAAGATAAGGCAATACCCACCTGAGTGATGTGGAGCTCGAAGAAGGAGGATATTATCCAATCCTCATCAATTATCCTTTCTCTTGCATAAAAAGTATTTTGCATTCAAGTATATAAGTATACTGTCATTTTAAGGTTGTGCTACAATAAAAAGAGCTAATAGAGCCTGCCAAAATAGAGATAATTCTCACATTGCCTACACCTACAAAGAAAAAAAATGTTAGATCTTTCTTAGGACATATTGGCTATTATAGGTGGTTTATTCAAAACTTTAGTCAAATAGCTAATCCTTTGAATACTTTTCTTACAAAAGAGGTCGAGTTTGAATGGACAAAAGACTGTAATGAATCCTTCTTGCAGCTCAAGTCACTTTTGACAACTGCACTAGTACTTAGGGGCCCTTACTGGTATTTTTCATTCCACATACATATAGATGCTTCCAACTATGCAATAGGTGTTATCCTAAGACCAAAGTCTAGTAACCTTGAAAATGAAATTTACTATATCAATAAGAGCTTACATGGACCAGAGTTAAATTATACAATGACTAAAAAAGAATTACTAGCAGTAGTTTATGCTCTTAAAAATTTCCTTCATTATGTAACAAGCTATTCCATCTTTGTTCATACTGACCATGCAGCAATTAAATATCTCATGAGAAAACCTATCATCATAGGTAGGTTAGTAAGATGGATTCTTCTTTTGCATTAATTTGACATAACCATCATTGACAAGCTAGGGAAGGTGAATGTAGTAGTTGATTATCTATCTAGAATCCAGCATGCTGACAGAGGTACTACTATGATAGATTATGCATTCCCTATTGAACATTTATTTCATATTGGTATCAAAAATCCATGGTATGCTGATATAGCTAATTACCTTGCAGCTAACAAAATTCCCACACATTTCTCTAATAAGGATAGAATAATGCTTGCAGATTAAATCTTCCAATTCTCTTGGATTGATAACACTATTCTACACTGGTCCAAACCAAGTCATGAGGAGATGTGTGCGATAAGATGACACATATGAAATTCTCCATGCTTGTCATAATGAGACTTGTGGAGGACACTTTGTAGCAAAGATAACAGCCCTGAAGATCTTAACAACTGATTACTACTGGTCCACACTTCATAAGGATGCAACCAACTACACAAGGAAATGTGACAAATGTGAGAGGATGGGCCGGCCAACAAGATCAGATGAAATGCCCTTTAATACATAATTAGTGGTAACACCATTTGACAAATGGGGCATGGATTTCATTGGTCCAATACATCCTCCATCCAATGGGAAATCCTACCTCATGGTGTGTACTAATTATCTGACCAAATGGGTCAAAGTAAAAGGCATGAAGCATGCGCGGGATCATAAGGTAGCAGAGTTTTTGTATGAGGAAATATTCACTAGATATGGAGTTCCAAGAGAATGTGTAACTGATTAAGGAGCTCAATTCACTTCCAATCTGATAATAGAACTCATGAAGGAATACAATATCAGACATCAGAAGTCAAGTCTCTATCATCCTTAGGCCAATGGATAGGTAGAAGTTACAAATAGGGAGATTGAAGCCATCTTAAGAAAAATAGTTCATCTACACCACCAAGATTGGAGCAACAGACTATCAAAATATTTCTAGGCATAGAGAACAACTTGGAAGACCACCACAGGGTTCACTCCATTTGAGCTATTATACAGAAAAGCAGTAATACCACCAATTAAATTTGAACACAAAACTTTGCTCACTGTACTGGAGTTAAACATTGATCTTCCTGTAGCACAGAAAGAGTGATTGTTGCATCTCAATTCCTTGGATGAAATGTGCAAATCTATCTTGGAGCGAAATGAAATAGTATAGAAACAAAGGAAGAAGTGGTATGACTCCCATATTAAGAGCAAGTAGTTTCAAGTTGGTTATTGGGCATTACTGCATGATTCTAGATTCAAAGAAATACCAGGAAAGCTATAGACAATATGGCTGGGCCCATATGAAATAAGCCATGTCTTCACCAATGGATAATTCCAGTTGAAAAATATTGACCCAATGCACTTCAAGTTATTAGTCAATGGACATAAACTATGTTTGTATCACCAGCCCCAAACCAAAGAAGACTTCCTGTAGAAATTTAGACAACTAGTTCCAAATGAACAACAGGTAACACTTCCTGTAGCAGAGGGTGAAAACCTTCTTCTTACAGCTCTTCAATAGCATTCCTTCAAGCATTTTCCTAATAAAAACTTCATGTTCACATGAAGTTCAAACTCTCCACTCACTTTTTGAATTCTTCTTTCCAACTAATTTCATTTCTTTATCTTCCACCCACCCACCTTCCACGTCACCACCACTTTCCATTTCTCTATTTCAAATAAGAGACAAGATAGTTGACACATGCAGCAGTCAACATCGTTCCACTCTTGCCACCTTTTTCTAGCATGTGAAATGATTGAATGAAAAGCATAAACTTTTCAAAAAAATTCCACTTTTAGCACATAGATTTCGGTAATTATATATAGTACTACAATAAATGTATGATTATGGCATTAAGCCAGTTCATTACCTCGTGCTAAGTATGAAAAGTGTGGACACTTATTGTTGTTTCATAGGGAGCAGGGAAGTGTATTAAGTTCTAAATGTCATTTCTATTTGTTCATAAAGATTTCCCGTCACCTCAAATCTGTACTTTGGCCTTGTCTCATTAAAATCTTGTTGCTATATTGCACAAGTGTCGCACTTTTATTCCCAAATTATCCCTAATTTTTAGAATTTATGTGACCTATAATTAAATTATGTGGAAACTCGCAGTAAGAGTTATAATTTGTTTTGTTAAAACACATTATCATTTTTATGTCAAGAACAACATAAGAGTGCAAAAGAAGATCCGAATTTCTCCAAGAAGTAATTTGAAACTCAAAAAAAAAAGGAATAAGGTAATTGTCAATTACATAGCAGGGGAGACAGAGGTTGGTGAATTCTGAGGAACTACTAGGAGATGAAATACTTGAGGACAAGCATTCAACTTACCAAGGGGAAGATGATGAGACAATTTATTGTCTCTATTTTATATTGATCTTTATACTCTGTTTTAAAGTATTACCAAGACATTTGTGGACTTATAACCAGTTGAACTTGTGTCAAAGTATAGTTAGAACCATCAAACCTATGGGTAGATAGTTATGTCATGTTTATATTTGGTTAAGTTTACTTGTATGCATATTTCCACATGTTAACTAACCTACCTGGAAGAAGGAGCAGCTTGAGAGTGGTCGACAACATTAAAAGAAGAATGTTGAACTCCAGTTGTGATGGGGGAAATCATCATGGCACCGACAGACATGGCTACTACATTGGAGGAGCCACCATTCTAGAGAATATAGGAATGTAGCTCTGCTATATTTCCTCTGCACTCATTATCTTGTTGAATTAGTCACCTAGACTTTATTGCATATATCATGGGTTGTTACATTCCCTTTTTCTTCTCTAGCATGATTTCAGTCAGAACTTATCCTTATGTTTTGAATAAGTGTCAATCCTCTATTTATACGAATTTGACTGTTAGTTTGTAAGTTCATATTTTTTGGGAATACATTGTTGCATCTTGCACAGCAAGTTACTTTTCTAGTTTTATGTATTGTTCCTATGTGATCGGTTTCTAAAATATAATGAAGTGATTTTGGTTTATCTTCTATGTTAGTAGTGAGTAGAAGCCAACCAAGGGGGCCCACTTGGAAGGTGGACTAGATTAGAGTAGAGTATATTTACTTTCAGTATTCCCAGCATTTTGAATAGGATTTTACTGTTTCTTCCTACAACATTATACTTTGTGAATGTTCCTTTAGCACCTGCAAGGATAGTTACAGTGGATGCTATGGGTTGAAAGAATAGGTTTAAGTTGAGTTTACAGTTTTCAATATTAATTTTGAATAGGAGTTAAGTTTGTTTACTTTCCTACATCAATAGTGTAGATTTCTTTCATGCATTTTTATCTTCCTTCAGCATAAGTAGTATGACTCTTTGAGAGACTTAGTGCACATATCGTGTTGTCCCATTTTAATTATATGTCCCTAGGATGAAAACTTAAATGCACCTCATGGTGGGGAAAGTAATCCTTATTTTGAGTATACTATTCCTAGGAGAGGCTTTGGAAAGATTACTAGCACCTATTGTGAGGCGGTTCAGGACTTGTGGAAGTAGTATATGGAGGGTCTGCAACAAGTAGAAAGTGTTGGTGAGGGGAGATGGTCTAGGTATTGTGTTAAACATCAAGGTTGTAGAGGTAGATGATGACTATTGCAAAACATAGTGGAAGGTAATTTTTTTTTTATTTTGGTTATTGTTAGTGACTAATGAGTTTGGTTGAAGTGTGTGGGAAGAGCCTAACAAGGTATAAAGGTGTCTAAATTATTTTCTGGGTCAGAGAAAACAATATAAGGGTTATGTCAATGCATTTGCATAGGTCGATGTAGACTATCATCCCTCCATAACCTTGAACATATCATGGATCATTATCCCTACCTTCCTCATGGATATTAAATCCCCCATCACTAATCTCTATGATGGAAAAGGTCTGCTGTGAATTCTCTCTTTGTCA
The DNA here is from genome assembly GCA_018584345.1 of Thuja plicata. Lineage (NCBI taxonomy): Eukaryota > Viridiplantae > Streptophyta > Pinopsida > Cupressales > Cupressaceae > Thuja > Thuja plicata. Next base: position 3,702,897 of record MU225021.1, on the reverse strand, counting down.
AACCCTTCCCTAACTGACAATAATCACTTTGAATGTTCAAATGCATAGACCAGAACTTGCATGGTTCTTTGCAACTTGTCAAAATAGTTAGAATACATTTTCCCCCTCATCACTATCCAGGGTGGGGATCTTATTCAATGTCCAATGTATTAGGAATCACATTTTGTGATTCTTGGGTAGAACTATTCACCAATAAACTATAGATGAAAAGGTATTCCTTGTTCTTCGAACCAAAAGAATTAATCAAAGCCAAAATATAAAGAATTAATGCTTCAAAGTATTGACACCATGTTTCATCGAATGATTGAAGGATCAAAGATGAAATGAACACATAACACTATCAACAGATGAAAGAAAAGAACATTTTGTAGATTCAAAGCCATTCTTTATTGATATCAAACTCCTCTTACATTTGTTATTTTCCAATTACATTGACCTCTCCCAAACTGTCGGGCTTCCATGATCTTTATAGTTTCACAATGCCTTAGAAAGGTTGATGTCTCCATAACTACTTGCATGAACCGACTGTAACTACTTAACATTCCTAAACTGACTCTTGGGTTTTTTACATTGGTTTAGTAATGTTGTCAAGTTGACAATATAGTTCTCAACTCGATTACAATTTATTTATCACTTACAACTCATACTCAATACCGCCTTATTTATCCCTTATTTAACTTTTCCCAAGACACAAAGAAATTGAATCAACTTTTCAGATACCCATTATCAATTACAAAAACATATCAAAATATTTCAAGGGGTTGTTTTGGAGAGTACTCTACTATCCTAACCTTGTACCTAGTTTTTAGCCCCAAAATAGTGACTTTTACAAAGAGACCTACCTCTAAACACCTCCCCAAGTCTATAACCTTGGATACTCTCATAAAATATAACCAATTATAGGATTATTGATTTTATTTGGTCCTATGACCTCTACAATTACCAAAGCCCCAATTAGGCCTCCACAAACCCTCAAATCCTAGGGCTTTGTCAATATCACTACAAAAATCCTGCAAATAACCAATCAGTGGTCAATACAGCATGTATTTTAAATATGTACATGGATTCCAAAAGAAAATAGGGTCCTTGTTAAGGAAGTTGGGCTACTGCATTACCCATATGACAACTTTCACTCACCTTCAACCCTGCAACCTATATGTTTTAGTCATCACCCTATATTCCAATGGTATTCTTGCATTGGGAAGGTTAGATTAATATAACACAATGTTATGATTCATCCCCTAATCAAAAACAACATAGTATGGGGATGAATCTTAATTCATGATTCAAAGAAACACCAAAAATACTGAACTTTCATGGGACAGTCAAACTTGAAGACACCAAATTTAATACAAATGCCTTGAAATTAACCCAACCAAGTTATTAAAACATTCACAATTTGAGTTAAAATCCTTTAGCACAATGAGACTTAGTTTTTCTTGATGCATTCTTCTTGTTGTGGGTGTTGAGACCATGTTTATCTTGCAAATAGTTTTCTAAGAGTGCTTTAAGAAATTTTGGCTTAACACCCTTAGTGTTATCTTGTGTGTTCCTTAGAAGACTTTTAATCACAATAGATGAGTTGAAGAATTTTCCTACCAAGGAGTAAAAAAAAATATGTTACACTTTACCACTATTGTTGGTTTCAAAGCTCTCTCTCATGATATTTTCTTGATACTATCCTCTTTTTGAGGATAATCATTTGACAGAAGATGATTGTAGAATACTGAGATGATGAATGATGAAGAAGATTTGAAAATGTTGCACCAATCTAAATTGGATCAATCATCATTTTCAAATCTTCTTCATCAATCACCATCAACCATTTTCCAAGAGCAACACCTTTCTCTATATGAGTCTTGGTTTACATTTCCCTATAATCCTGATGAAAAATATTTCCATGAAGTATGTCAGGGGTATAATGCATTCAAGAAAAAGGACCTCAAGGATGGTAAGTCTTTTAACTAGAAAACACCTTGGTAATTTGAAGCCATCAATGGAAACTTACAATCCTAAACAATTAGTATACCATTTATGGGTTCATAATTATTAAGTGAAAAAGACTTTTATGATCCGGAACCCCCTGATGGGCCTCCTTAAAGGCCATCTTTTCAAATGATTTTTATTTTCTTTCCAGCAATTTACTTGCAGAAAAGATACTTAAACTTATGGTTTTATATGTATATTTTTTATATTTAAGGACATAAGTAGTAAAATGGATGAAAAAGGAACATAGTATATTTTCTTGGAACTAATGGATAAAATGATAAGATGCAGTAGTTATATGCTAATGAATGATGTTGTTTCCTCTGCTATGTTTGTGGGTAGTTTCCTTCCTGTATCCATGTGCCTTGTAAGAGTATTAATTGGAATCTAACACTTCTTTCCTAATATTAATGATGAAAATATGTATGTCTTGAAGGTTGTGTGTGCATTGATTATGTTGCAGGGATCAGTTGTAGTGAATTAAAGATCAGCATCGTGATGCTGAAGAAGTCAAAAGACAGTCATTGCTGCAAAGATGCCATCATGTCAAAGAGGTCGAGCAAGCGGTTGAAGTAAGTTAAGGAATTGCTACAAGGTCTTTGTGGGAAGAACAATTAAATTTAGTTTCCTATTAAAGTGCACAGATCTAGAGGCACCACGTAATATATTCTGGGAATACTTATTCTCTATGGTTGATATTTCTGTTATGAAGCATTATGAATCTTTAATGATCCTCATTAATGGAGTGATATTAGATTTAGGGATTAGTTGTAGATTTCCTTTAAATAAGATGACTATTGTAACTCTTTGGAGTTAGTAGAGTTAGTAGTTATTTCTGAATAGAAGTTGATATTTGTTATACTGTTTATTTTATCTAGTGTATTCTCCATGAATGAATAGAATGCATAAGTTGAGTTCAATTCTAATATTTTAATTTTGTTTATATTCACTCATACAAGGGGGCCCACTTGGTGAGTGAATTCCCTTGTTAGAGTAGAATTCATTTCCATGTTTTAGAGAAGTAAATAGAACTCTGATGTTCCTGCAGCCACTAGTAACATAACTAGTATATTGTTCCTGTAGCATAGGCGGGTAGAGAAGTTCCTATCTATAATTATTGTTTTCCTAGAGTAAGAGCATTTTTTGAGTTAGCATAGATTTCCTGAAGTTTAAGGCATTTCAATTTCATAGGTTTAGCCATGAGAATCAATGGAATTTGAAGCATATACTTTGCAAATGCCATTCCAATTTTATGTCCCTAGTCGATAATTAAATGAGACCAAATGATATAATTAGCAACCATTTAGGGTGTCCAATCCTGAAATAAGTAGTCTAATGTTATGGGTTTCTAAGACAATTTTTTATACAAACATTTTTTGTCACGTTGTTGGGGATGGTGTTAGTTCAAAAATACTTTGGTGTTCATGTTCCCAATTTTCATAATTTAGGACCGAGTTTCAAGTATTCCATTTATGCATAGAAGAAGAGACCTTCATGGGAGATTCCTTCCTCACAATCACCAGGTAGAAGCATTTGATATTTTTAATCCTGAGCCTGAGGAACCCCAAGTTGAGAGTGAAGAAGAAAACCCATTCAAAAATAAATTTGCTAATGCCCAAGGATAAATATCTTCATCATCATTCTCTGAAGGATCACTACATTTGCATGACCTATTTGATGAACCTGAGTATCAAGACAACCCTTTAGCCCTTGTCATCTATCAACCAATAAAGTCAGTTCATACCCTAAGGATGGCTCAGCCTACCTTTCCTTTCCCCATTCTTCCTCAACATGGTAATCATAATCTAAAGAACATACCTACTTCCACACTCCCAAAATTTTATGGCCTCATCACTAAAGACCCTGAGACTTTCCTTTTTGAGTTCGATATCCTTTGTAGGAGCTATGATTACACCACTGACGCCCATAAGCTGAATTTTTCTCCATCTACTCTTAAGGAGGCTACTCTAAGGTGGTTCATGGGGCTAGGAGCTAATGCTATAGCAGATTGGGATGCCATGACAAAGATGTTTCTTTCCAAGTATAAGGAATACTATAGGGGTCAATATTTAAAAGGGGATGACATTTTCAAAATGTCTCAAAAGGAGGATGAAACCTTGGAGGACTATTTCTCAATGTTTATGTTCAACCTATAGTGGAATACCCAACATCAATTGAATGAGTCCCAAAAGAATCTTTTTCTAAAAGGTGTAAATGATGGGAGTATAGAAGCTTTGGATCTTATGGCTGGTGGAGACATCACTCAGAAGAACTGGACTGATGTAAAGAACATATTCCTGAACTATTCAAGAGATACTATGAAGAAAGGGAGAGGAATAAGAGACTTTCCTCATAAATCCAATGGTTTGAGAGTATCTAAATTCAAGTTGTCCAATATTTTGTCAGACTTTAGGTAGGATATCATCAATGACGTTGCTACTCAGCTGGACAACATGCAAGAACAAGAAAGAAGGAGGATGCAAATGCTATGCTAGCTAAATTATGCTCCCACTACAGAGAGAAGAAAAGGAACTGTAAGTGCAAAATAGCTGCATTTGTGGACACACTACTTCAATTCCCATATATTTTAAAGCTATAGATGAGGAGAATGGGGAGGTTCTCTATGTTGCTCAGAGGTGACCATGGGATCAATGACAAGGTATGCCTCAAGGCCCCCTGAATAATTATGGTTAAAATAATAGTAGTCAATGGAAAAACCATAACCCTCATAATTTTGGCCCTCAAGGAAAGAATTGGAATTATAAGTGGTCTAACCAATAGCCACAGTATAACCAAAACTATCAACAACAACCTCTAGTTAACCCATACCAACAATAATTTAACTAATATCAACAGCCACAGCAGAATAACCAATGGAAACCACATGGTAACTGGTAATAACAACCTTAGTAGGGACCCAATCATCCTAACCAGCAACAAGCCATTATGCCTCCACCTCAGCAACAAGCTATTATACCTCCACCTCCTACATCCAATAGTAATCCTCAGAAGGAAACATAGCTTCTTGCACAACCAACTCCAAATCCTAATAACAAGAAGCAAGCTTACTCCCTGCAAGTGAATGATATTCACTTAAGATCAGGAAAAACATTGCCTGCACCTAAGGATCCTATAATAACTAAAGTTTATAACGCTGAGGAAGTAACTGAGAATCAACCCACTGCTGCTCCACATGTTCCCCAATCTATGCCAGTGTTGAAAAATCCACCTTATCTACAAAGATTGGATCAAATAGCACCCTTAAAAGAAAGCCCCATTGCAGTTGATTTGATTGACCAACTCAAGAAAATGACTATCCAAATACCTATGTTAGATGCCTTCAAAGAAATTCCCATCTAGAATAAAGCAATCAAGGAAGCCTGTATCAAGCACCCTGGTAGGAAGAGGAAAGATCCTGACACCATCCATGTTCTTGGATAGCTCTCTGATCTCATGCTCAATAAAGTATTGATGCCTAAATACTCTGATCTAGCAATCCCAATGGTTACCATTCATATTAACGATATCAAAGTACAAAATGTCTTGATTGATTTAGGAGCATCCATCAATGTGATGACTATGGAAGTTTTGTTAAGACTTAGTATCATTGGTTTAAGGGAAACACCTACAATACTCCAGTTAGCTGATAATTCCATAGTGAAGCCAAATGGCATGGTGGAGGACATTTTTGTCACACTTGATTCCTTGTATTACCCCTTAGATTTCATAATCATGTCCCCAAAGCCACACTAGGAGGATATCCATTAATCTTAGGAAGGCCTTGGCTGGCCATAGTAGATGCTTACATTGCATGTCCCTAAAGAAAAATGACAATATCTGATGGGATCCATACCAAGAAATTAACCCTTTACTCTCTAGCCAAGCCTCAAGCTGACCTAGACCAAGTTATCTAGCCAGACCTAGGTGATGCTTCCCTAGAGGTAAATTATATACAGTAACTGATGGTTATTGGCAGAGATCCATTTATGGTATCCCAAGAGGAAGATGACATACTAGTGGAAATTCTTACCAACCAGTATGGCTTTGATGCATCCTCTTTTCATGTCCCTAATTATTCCCTCCAAACTATATTGCCCAAACAGAACCCACCCAAGCTTCCTCCAGCACCTGATTATCTTCATACCTTATTACCAACTTGAAAACAAGTCACCCTTGTTTGTAGAATTTATGATGCTAGATAAATTTAAAAGAATATAAATATACTTAGGAAATGAGTTGAATGTCAACAAGACCCTCACCAAGTCTTAGATGGCCAGTCTTATCCAACAGTTGAAACACAAACAACAATCCTTTGCATGGGAGTATACTGATATGAAGGGGTTAGACCAAAATATTTGTACCCATAATATTTGTATTAGCCCATAATCCAAACCAATTAGACAAGCCTAGAGGACAATCAACCCTACTCTGAGAGATATAGTAAAGACCGAGCTACAAAAACTCCTTAAAGTTGGCTTTATTTATCCCATTTTTGATAGCTAGTGGGTCTCTCCTTTAGTTATTGTTCCAAAAGGGGGGGGAATGGAGAATTTGTCTAGACTATAGGAAGCTCAACAAAGCCACTAAGAAAGACCACTTTCCATTACCTTTCATTGACCAAGTACTTGACAACCTTGCTGGTAAAAAGTATTTTTCATTTTTAAATGGGTTCAGTGGCTAAAACCAAATCTGGATAGCACCTGAAGATCAATATAAGACAACATTCACATGTCCATGGGGAACATTTTCTTATTTTTTCTTTCCATTTGGATTTTGTAATGCACCTGCTACTTTTCAGCGAGCAGTAATCAGTATCTTCTCTGACATTTCTGTTGACTGTGTTGAAATATACATGGATGACTTCACTACATATGGAACTATATTTGAGGAGGCTCATTCTAACTTTGAGAAAGTTCTTAAAATATGTTAGGAATACAACCTCTCCCTTAATAGTGAGAAGTGCTACATAATGATGGAAGAGGGAGTTGTCTTAGGGCATTACCTCTCATCCTTTGGTATCCAAGTTGATCCTACAAATATTTTAATCATCACTACACTTCCAACTCTAGTCAAGCAGAAGGATGCAGGAGTTTTCTTGATCATGCTGGATACTACAAGTGATTCATTAAGGAATTTAGCCAACTTGCAGCCCCATTGTATACCTTGTTAAAGAAAGAAGCTAAATTTGAATGGACAGCTGACTGTGAACTGTCATTTCAGTAGTTGAAAGATGTTCTAACTCAAACACCTATTCTTAGAGGACCTAGTTGGAAGTTTCCTTTTCATATTCATATAGATGCATCAAACTATGTCATTGGGGTAGTGCTAGGCCAAAAGGAAGGTATAGTTGAGCATGCTATATATTATATTAGTAAAAATCTGCAAGGTGTTGAACTGAACTATACTATTACTAAAAAAGAATTACTAGTAGTAATCTATGCACTTAATAAATTCAAACAGTACATTACTGGTTATGAAGTTTTTGTATACACTGAACATTCAACAATCAAATAATTAATGAACAAACCTCTTCTTTGTTAACACTTACAACCCATAATATGTTGATATCGCAAACTACCTTGCTACAAGGACACCACCTAATTTATCCCCAAGAGAGCGTAGACTTCTGGTTGAGAAAAGCTTCAATTTCTCATGGATATTAGGATTTATGTTTTACACAGGTCCCAACCAGCTCACTTGAAGACGGGTCTATGAAGATGAGACTTATGACATCCTTCAGGCATGTCATGATGAACCGTGTGGTGGCCACTTTGTAGGCAAGAGGAAAACATACAAAATATTGACAATGGGTTACTATTGGCCTACCCTACATAAAGATGCAGCCAAGCATGCTAGGTATTGTGACCGATGCCAGCATATGGGGTTCCCAACCAAGTCAGATGAAATGCCCATGTAGCCTCCGGTGGTGGTAACACCATTTGACAAATGGGGTATTGATTTCGTGGGACATATCGGGCCATCTGGTAAGTCATATATCTTAGTATGCATTGATTATGCAACTCAATAGGTAGAAGCCAAAGTAATGAGGCATGCTTGAGATCATAAGGTAGCAGAATTCCTTAATGAATATATCTTTACCAGGTTTGGTGTACCTCATGAGTTAGTAACAGACCAAGGTGCACAATTTGCTTCAAATCTTATTATTGAGTTGATGCATGAGTACACAGTAAGGCATGGTAAATCTTCCCCATACCATCCTCAGGCAAATGGGTGGGTAGAAATAAAAAATCAAGAGATTGAGTCAATCTTGACTAAAATAGTTGTTGTCCACAAGAAGGATTAGGCTACTCATCTTCCTGAAGCCATTTGGGCTTATCAAACAAACTAGAAAACAATAATTGGTTTTACTCCTTTTGAACTGGTTTATGGAAAATTTGCATCTATGCCTATTGAGTTCCAGCACAAAACTCTCAAGATGGCATTGGAATTAGACATTAACCTTCCCAGGGAACAAGAAGATAGGCTCCTGAAACTTAATAAACTAGATGAGTATCAGAAGTCTGCACTTCATAACATAGAATTAATTCAGAAGCAATGAAAGAAGTGGCATGACAATTTCATCAAGGACAAGCAATTTTTCATTGGTGATTGGACCCTACTTTATGATTCACACTATCAGAATACCCTAGGAAAATTTTAGACTCGATGGCTAGGCCCTTATGAAATAATCTCAATTGTTTATAATGGAGCAATTCATCTTTCCACCATTGATCCTATGCGATTCAAAATTATTGTGAACGGGCATTGCCTCAAGATCTACCACAAGCCTGCAAGTCAAGAAGACTTCCTACAACAATTCCAACATAGCGATGACAACAACACTCTTATAGCAGTAGCATCTGGGTCTTCTGCCCAAGTTTCCACTAATCCTTGACTTTTATCAATGATTCCATAATAAACATTTCACTCCATGTGAAATAATTTCTCCATAGTAAAATCCATCTCACCTCCTCTTTCTGCCATGTTCTTATGTACCATTGCATCACTCCATCAGTGCATGTTTCATAATAGAACACTCTTCCTACAACACACTCCATAGGTTAGTGACACATACCTTCATTCATACATTATTTTATTCATTTTTATTATAATTTAGTGTTCTTTTTATTTTTCTACTCTTACACGCAATGGCCTGGTGGGACCCATGCCCTACACTTAGTTGGGGGGATTATTTAATATTTGTTTGCAAAGTTTGAAATTAGCATGTGAAGGATGAAATTTATTTCTTGTCTTTTCAAGATGGCCGCCATCATGTGGGAAGCCATCTATCACCCAATGATTACATCGTCATGATTTGATGTGAAATTAATTAAAAAATTTAAAATCTGAAGTTTAATTAATGATGGTATTTTCACGACCTGTTTAGGGGAGGTAGGCCTTAATACACATGAAAGTATTTATGAAATATCAGTCGCTTTTAATTACTTCCAACTTGGAAGTAAATGATATTCCGTACTCCAATTTTCTCGTCTACAATACCTTGAGTCCATTGCAATTTCCTTTTTATTTTAGCTTCTGTAGAGCTTTTGTGCAAAATTTTATGTTAATAGAAATGGGAGGAGACCTTCAAAGGCATGAGCTGACAGACCATTGAGTTTTACTTAGAGAACTAGCTAGCTATGGAAGTTTTGAAGAAGAGGATGGCTGGATTATTGTCTCATCCTTAATGGATTTAATGAAGAAATTTCTCTACAATTTCTAAACACTCTGGATAATGGGTTTACAGTGGTAATGGGGTTACAAATTGATTTCATGGAGGATGTTGTGGAAGAGGTAATGAGAATGTCATAGGAAGGAGATAAATTGTCCAAAGACATTGATTTACTCTCAGCTAGGGCACAGTTCACCTTGCATGGTGATCTATGGCTAGACATTGACAAGAAGCAGGGTACCTTAAGGGTATTAGTGTCCATGGAGTACATGCATCCATCTATGTTCATCATATCATACTTCACCTATGAAGGCCACTACAAATATCTTCATGGGCTTCATTTTAAGATCTTGAGCATTGTCCACCATGATGATAGACTGGTAAATCTACCTAGCTTTTTATTTAACATTGTGAAAAAACAAGCTTCTCTAGTTCAATAAGGAAAAGTTCATTTTGTTTCCCATCATTGTTTAATCAAATTACTTGTAGAAATGGAGTTAAATAAGCAATTGATTGGGACTTGGGATGAATTTTTAGCAATGAATGAAGTGGTGCCTAGAGTGGTCAGCCCTAGAGGCCAGGGTATAGGAAGAAGGGTTAACGCATCAACGAGGGTTTGCAAGGTAGTTCAATGAGCAGAGTCCATTCTTGAAGCCTCTTCCTCTAAACCTAACCTATCTAGGAAAAGAGCTTGCAATAGTAGTACTCCTATTCCTAATAGGAAGAATGGAAAAAAGCAAGGAGATCAATGATACCTCACCTTCCATGAAAACTAGGTTTGCTTCAAAAAAGATAAGGGTAAAACCCTAGGATCAAAGGAATTAAATCCAGAACAACAACCACATGGTGATAATGTTAGTAACATAGCTAATGAAGCTTTTCCCTCTTTTGAAGAAGTGATGCCAGAAGAACCTCCTATAGAAACTAAAAATGAGGTGTCCGCCAATAGGAGGAAACACAAAGATCCTCTTTGTTCTTCCCAAACCCCTGCTAGGAAGAGTGCAAGACTTTCTACCAACATTAGAAAAGATGACAAGTCTCTTCTTTAATTTGTGAATATAGAGTCATCTAAGTCTATAGAGAAGTCCTCTTCTGAGGCAAAGGTTTAGAAAAGTACAGATAGTGACACCATTTCCCACCATACAGATTTGGAAACTATAGTTGATCCTAATATTAATTACATCCTCATAGATAGTGATAGGAACTCTGAGGAGGTAGAGGACTTTTCTGATGGCTCTATTGGGAAAGATAATGTTGATAATTCAAACAACCTACCTGATTTTGAATTCCCCACAATTAATGAGGATATTGTTGAAATGGTGTTAGAACCAGTAAGCAAGGATGGATTAGATGCACTAGCTAAAGCAGTTGAATCCTGTCAAGAGTTTAAGGCTATAAAAAATCTTGTTGCATGGAAAGGGGAAACTTCCACCTAGAGTGAGGAAGTAAAAACCCCTCATCCTACAATAGGATGGATTGATATCCTTAACCAGGGACCCGTGCCACCTCCAGACTTATCTACACCATTAGAAGCAAGTTTGAGCTTGTACGAGAATTTTTTATGGGAAAGGGCACAAAGGAATTTAGAAAAAGAAAAAAGAAAAAGTTGAAAAGAACCATTGATGAGAAAGCTCATTAATTAGATCAAAAAATAGATCAGATTATAGTGTTGGAAGGATGGGTTAAGAAGATTAATAAATTGATTCCTGAAGCAATGGCATGTAGGTCACCATCTCTAGTCTATGCACTATTCCTCAAGGAATAGTTGTTAATTTTAAATTAACCAGGATTGTAGAGGGACTGAATCCTTCTGTCTCAACACCTCATGAATTCTATGATGCATTTTAGTCAGCTCCCATACCTATAAATTTTTTTTTATGTGAATTGTATTTACATAATATTGTTGTACCCGATGACAGGGACTGGAATTCACTACTATATGTGGGAGATTCTCAGTTAAGAGCAGTGATGTCTTGGATGCAGAATGAGATTAGTAGGGAACATCATGCCTTGCCATATAGAAATAGTGAAATTGATACACCTTTGCTAATGCAGCCTAAAGTTTAGCATTCCAGATGAACTTTTCTTGACTAGCTCTCAGTCACTATGAACCTAAGTGGAGCCAGCAAGGTTGATCTAGTTAGAGAACAAGCATATATAGATTGGGAACTGCATTCATCACAGAATATTGAGGATGCAATATCTAATTCCAGGCATAGATGGGTAAGTATTTTGCATGATCTAAAGGTTCGTGAACTTCATTCTCTATAGAACATAACTCTTTCCACCCACCAACTTCCATGATATATAATGTTGGGAAGAACACTATGCAATTACTAGATTCCATTAAGGTTCCAACTGCCTATTCTCCTGCAGCCTCTATTAGTAATAAATGAAAGTGCAGAAGAATATGACATGGATAAAGAAGTGCAGAGGTGGGAAAGACTTTAGGAAAATCATGGGTATTTCAACCATATTTTTGATGAGTCAGGAGAAAAGACTACCAGTGACCTAAGGCTCCGAGCCAAGATACGCAACTTCATGATTCCTGGGGACCAGTAGTAGGATAGTTGGGGGGAATGATGGGCCTTCTTAAAGGCCATCTTTTCAAATGCTTTTTATTTTCTTTCCAGCAATTTACTTGTAGAACAGATACTTAAAATTATGGTTTTATATGTATATTTTGTATATGTAAGGACATAAGTAGTAAAATGGATGAAAAAAGAACATAGTATATTTTCTTGGAACTTGTGGATAAAATGATAAGTTGTAGTAGTTATATGCTAATGAATGATCCTGTTTATTTTTCTATTTTTATGGGTAGTTTCCTTCCTGTAGCCATGTGACTTGCAAGAGTATTAACTAGAATCTAACACTTCTTTCCTGATGTTGATGATGAAAATATGTATGTCTCAGAGGTTGTGTGTGCATTGATTATGTTGCAGGGATCAGTCATGGTGAATTGAAGATCAGCATCGTGATGCTGAAGAAGTCAAAAGATAGTTTTTTCTGCAAATATGTCATCATGTCGAAGAGGTCAAGCAAGTGGTTGAAGTAATTTAAGGCATCGCTAAAAGATCTTCATAGAAAGAACAATTCAATTCAGTTTCCTATTAAAGACAGCGTGTGGATCTAGAGGCACCACATACTATATTCTGGGAAGACTTATTCTCTATGGCTAATATTTCTATTATGAAGCATTATGAATTTGTAATGATCCTCATTAATGGAGTGATCTTAGATTTAGGGAGTAGTTGTAGATTTCTTTTAAATAAGACAACTATTGTAACTCTTTGGAGTTAGTCGAGTTAGTAGTTATTTATGAATAGAAGTTGATACAATTGTTATACTATTTATTTTATCTAGTGTATTTTCCATGAATGAATAGAATGCATAAGTTGAGTTCAATTATGATATCTTAATTGTGTTTCTATTCACTAATCCAAGGGGGACCGCTTGGTGAGTGAATTCCCTTGTTATAGTAGAATTTATTTCCATGTTTTAGAGAAGTAAATAGAACTCTGTTGTTCCTACAACCACTAGTAATAGAACTAATAGACTGTTCCTACAGCATAGGCATGTAGAGAAGTTCCTATCTTTAATTACTATTTTCCTAGAGTAAGAGCATTTATTTGAGTTAGCATAGATTTTTTGAAGCTTAATGCATTTCAATTTCATAGGTTTAGCCATGAGAATAAATAGAGTTTGAAGCATATACTTTGCAAATGTCATTCCAAGTTTACGTCCCTGGTGGATAATTAAATGAGACTGAATGATTGAATTAGAAACCATTTAGGGTGTCCAATCCTAAAATAAGCAGTCTAATGCTATGGGTTTCTAAGACAATTGTTTAGCCAAGCACCCCCTTTGGTGATGATGCTACATAGTTCCACATAGACACAACATGTTCCTTAAATGAATTTTAATCTCATAATAGCTAAGAAACAAAAATGTAGGCATCATGGTCACAATTCTTTGGAGACAACATAATTGAGTGGTATACCCAGACGAGACAACACAACCACTACTCCTCCAGTTCCAAGTTGACACTGTATCCAAAAACCATAAATAATAATTGATAAGTTGATATCTATGGTATTTGGACCCTACAGTGTCAACTTAGAACTATAGGAGTAGTGGTTGTGTTGCATCATCTGGGTATACCACTCAATTATGTTGTGTCTCCAAATAATTGTGACCATGATGCCTACATTTATTTTTCTAATATGTTGTATACTAGGATCCCTTATGACCCTTTATGATCCCAAAAAATACATCTTAGAGGTCTTAAAGTGTCGTAAGGGGTCATAAGAGGATCTTAGGAGGGGTAGATGATTTTATACCTTCACATGGTTGGCCCTATTAAGTAGAGAATATCAACCTATTCTCAAAACAAAGAGAATCTCAATATTGCAGGGTCCCAAGGACAAAAAAAATTGTTCGTTGTCTTTTGTTCATGAAACTATCAAAATCTATTACACTTTTGTAGCTCATCAACACTGGAGGTCTAAAGGAATCAATTATTTGGTCAATTATGAGAAGGTAAACAACAAGATAATATTATTGTATCTTTCATTTCGTTTATCCATTCATATTTTCTGCCTTCTCTTCATCTTTAGTAATATATTGGGTAACATGCAGTGTACATAAAGGCAAGGTGGTGATTATTCTTGATGATCGGCAGGTCTAAGTCTTCTAGGCCTTACCTAGTAGCTAGGACTAAAGATAGCAAAGCTAAAGAGACCATAATAGTTGGTCTCCATTTTTGGTCCATACAATTGAGGAAACATTTTATCTTTCGTTAGCTCATCAAATGCGGTGATCTGAAAGAATTTAATAGATGGTATTTTCATGTAGAACGTCCATTATTTTAGTTTAACGCTGCATGAATTTATCTATTTCCCACACTTCTAGACTATGGTGACATTGATAAATAAGCATCCCCTTCTGTGGCCTAATTAATGTAGGCCAAAGGAGGAGATGCTTATTTATTGTTTTCCTCATTGTCCACAAGTGTGCGAAGTAGATAAATTTGTTCAACGTTGACTTAAATAATATACAATATCATGAAAATACTCTATTAAATTCTTTCAATTCTCCACATTTGATGAGCTAATGAAAGATAAACCATTTTGTTAGTAATATGGACCAAAGACAGAGACCAACTATTATGGTCTCTTGAGCTTTGTTATCTTTACCCATGATAAAAAAAAAATATTTCAACCAAAATAGTCCAAACTTATAGGTCGTTTGCATGCTTTTCTTTTACATTTACTTTTTAGTGTTTCTTTTGGTATGTTTATATCAACCATTAATCCACTTCTTATATATATCATTTTCCAATTTATATGTGCATTACAACGATCATGGTCATAACTTGTTGGAATGAATACATCAATATATGAATGTATTCATTTCCCATTGATACACTTGCCATCACCAATGTTCATGTATCGGGTGACCCAAGGTGGACTTTGTTAACACTGCATATCAAAAATTTTAATTTTCCATGGTTTGGAAAATTTTCCCACATCTTTTGATTCAAAATCCATGTGGTTGCATGTCAAAATGTCAATTTTATGGTCAAATTTTCAAATCTACCTAGTTTTCAACCTTAGTCGCACACCCGCGCTGATATTTTAAAGTGACCTTTTAAGTAAGCGAGTGAGTGATGAGTCATGTTTTGGAATGAATCACGTAGTCATGGTCCTGTCTTGTTAAGTCAAGTTATGTGCGCGAGTGAGCAACTTGTTCACTAATCTGTCTTAATTGCATAGTCACGATGTAATTTTGAAGTCCGGTTGTCAATCTGTGACTGAGCGAGTTGGAATTGTTTTGTTGGTCACTCACTCGCGGGGGATCAAGTTCTTTGTTAAAGGGCTCAGTGAGTTAGTGATGAGTTGAAATTTTTCTGTATCGCGCAATCGCAGTGGTCTCAGGTCTTTCACTTTTTGGTCTATGACTGAGAAATTTTTATAAGTAAAGGTTGGTCATGCATTCAGGCTAAGTTCTTATGTGTATCTTTTGAAACTGCGAGTGCATGATGAAGTCATATTTTAATAGCGCTCACTCGCACAAGTATTAACTATTGTATTTTGTGTAGTGCAAGTATGCAATGCAATATGATTCATTATTAGATGGTATTTGTTTCTCAGTCATGCACAAAATATTTAGTGTTGATAAAGTGCGTGAGTGTATGACTAAACATTCTGTTTTGTTCCTGCTCACTTGCCAATGATTTGCTGTCTCAAATTTTAAGCTCGCGAGTGTGCGATGAAAGAAAGGGTAGGCTATCGCTCACTCACTCAAGTATAAAGTCAAGAAAAAATATGCTTGTGAGTGCATGACGAATAAAAATGAAAATTTGTCGCTCAGTCGCTCATGAAGAAGGATTAGTCAAGAGAGATCAGCGAGTGAGTGATTAATACATTGTGAAGGTGTGATGAAGGCACTCACTCAGTCGCAAAGGATTCATCCATAAGGAAATCTCAGGAGTGAGTATGCGACTGACAGAAAAGGGGTCATTTCTCACTTGCTAATGCATATGAACTGGAATATCCTATAGCGCGAGTGAGCGATTAAGTAAAAGTGCATAAAGAAAATAGTCATCGCTCACCGACTGAGGTATAAACACAAATCAAAAAGCCATGGCGACTGCGTGACCATAAATTAATGTATGATTATTTTGAAAACCTAATCACTCACTCAAGCCCAAAGCATGATAAGTGGAAGTCAGCAAGTGTGCGACTAAGAAGTGGCTGAGTAATAAAGATCATGTCGCTCACTCACAGTGTTTCAATGAAAGTAAAGTTCTGAGCGGTGAGTCCGCAATTGATGAAAAGAAAAGTGATGTCTCTTACTCGCTCAATTATAAATATAAAACATGAAGGGATAGCGAGTGCATGATTATGAAATGATGAAGCTTCCAGTTAGGTCATTGCCCAGTCACGAGACATATGAGCTAAAGCAAAGATAGATAGTGAGTGCGCGATTGTAAGAAGAAAAGGGTCTTGTTGCTCAATCACGAGGACAAATTTGAATGTAAGAAAGGTATAGGGACTTGGCAACAAATTGACATGTGGCTCATTTCAAGCTTACAAGGGCAAAAAAGAAAAAAGGTGTGTATTTTTTCCAGCAGGGATCATACAGTGTGAATTAATGGCAACATTAGTTACAAAGAGATGATTGCATGATACTACAAGTGTGAGAATTTGGCATTCAATTGGATAAGACACCGATTTGATGACTATAATTTTTAATGCTTGAGCTTGATTTTGTTCAGTTCTCAATTCTATAACCTAAGATTTTTTGTAAAGAGCAAGAGAGTTTGTTTGTTTGAAATAGTTTGTCTGAGATAGAAATTTGAAGAGGAAGGATGAGTCAAGCTATTGTTAGCGTTGCTTCACATGGGTTTAAGAAGAAGGAGGTTACACCAAAAAAGTATTTGGAATAATTTTCTTAGTTTCTGCCCAGGACGTTGAATACAAATAGTGTGAATTGGGATGAATGGAAAGATAGATGGCGCCAATGTAGAAACCCGGTCACTCTGAATTACTTTGGTAATACTTTGTTCCACTATTTTTGGAATAATAGGGTTAAAGTAGTCCCCATTTGCAATCCCTAGGATTTGAATATGGAAAAATTAATTGTGCTTGATGCTTATGTTGACATAGGCCTTATTAGGGAACTTACTAAGAACTATTGCCCAATAGCTAGGGTAATCAGGAAGAAAAATAAAGAGACCTTAGTTTCCATAGATAGGAGGTTATTGGTAGAAGTTTTCGAGATCACTAGTGCATTGTGCATAGATATTGATTTAAAGAAGATTCAAGCAGATTATATGAAGAGAGAACATTTGATTAAGAAATATGAAATTCCCAAATTCATGCCCAGGGTAGATAGGCACCTAGTTAAAATCCCAGACAATCTCAAATCGCCTTTTGACTTATCCCTATTTCACCATTATATAAAGTGCACAATATATGGCTTGACTAGAGTATTAGGTTTTGATGGAGATTCTATAGTGCTTCAAGATGTACTTATGATGGCCATGAACATTCAACACCCAGAGGTCAATACTAATTATGACTATGTGGGATACATAGTTGATGTTATTCATGCTGCATTGGTGGAGATACAGTCGGATGCCCTAGCACCTACCTTCAAGCATTATTCTCATCTGATGTATATGATTCTATACTTTAACAGGGCATCTATGGATAAAGAGCTTGAATGATTTGTTTGAGAGTATGGTGTCAATGCACCAATCCAAAGATGGACCCAGGTATGGGATAGTTCATCTATCAACTCTTCTTTTATATGCTTTTGTAAATGTATTGTAGATCCAATTTTTGATTTATTGGGAACAAATAGGCATAGACTTCCATTTGAGGTTAGAAAAGTTTTGAGACCTTAGGAATTTGTTCCAAACTGGCCTATCACTCACAATTGGGGTGACTTTTTCTTCTTTGATTATATTACTATCATCAGAGTGTATGGTTGTACACAACCACCTCACATCCTTCCCAAGTTTGTATCTCTTAGGATTGCATTTTTAGAATTTATTTGGCAAATCACTTGGGTTCATAAAGATTTTTTAGAGGGACATAAAAAGGGTACTTTTATCACTAGATTATGGGTAGGTTTTGACTTCTCCATTGGGAAAAGATTTTTTGACCTGATTAATGACTTCTTGAAGCAATATAGAATGTCTACAGTAGTTGCCAGGTTCTGTGATCTAGAATAGTTTATACAGACAGCCCTAAGGATAATGACTCCTTGGCAAAAGATTAGAGATCATGAGCCACTGGATGATGAAGATGTTGTGAGTAACAAGTTAAATAAGCATGAAGTCCAGGAGAGGAGAAGGAAATGGAATGACCTCCTTAGGGTAGAAGTAGAATGGAAAGAGTCAGACAATACTTTCTCTGGATTATTCCCTGATCTCCCATACTCACAAAGGATAGAGGAAATTCTAAAATCCTATGACACTTTAATGGCACAGGTACCATAGTTTAGTTCTTAGGATGCACAATCTCAAGGGTCCCCAATTCCTGTTGAATTGCATGACCTAGAACATTAGGAACAACAAGAGGAAGAGCATTAAAAAGAAGAAGAGGCCGGTGAGGAAGCTACCTCTGCTAGACAACCACCCAAGAAAAAACAAAAGAAGGAACACAAGATGATGTAGGACAGGAAAAGTATGGCTAAGACTATGATTATTGAACATGGCAAATATCTTAGAAAACTAAAAAGACAACTGCAAAAGGAGCCTCAAATTGAAGGTCAAGGTGACAATCAAATGGTTTTATTTGAAAAGGATGATGAGAGAGTCATGATAGCCAATGAATTCATGAAAGATGATGAATTCATAAAGTCTAAAGAGTTCAATACTTTTCTGATCAAGCTAAAACAAAAGGACTTGAGGCAAGGATTAACCACAGGTGAAGAAAATGCAGACAAAACTGAAGAGATTGTGAAGACACTCCAAGATTATGATCCTGAGAGTGAACTAATCACTGTGGAGTAGGCCAGATTGCTAGTACAAAATAGTAGATTAATGTTGATGCCTGGTTCAGACTTACAGTCCACATTTATCATCAATCAGATTAGGAGACAAGAAGATCCCCTATTGAAAATAGAGTTTGAGATGGATGAAGTTCTGAAAGGATCATGATTTGATCCTAAATCCAAGACTCTGGTTATATGGTTATTGACCCTTGCTACACAAAAGCCTCTAGTCATGACGATAAGAGAGGAAAAGAAGGAAGACAAAATGATTTGGAATCTATAGAACACTACAGATACTAAGATAGCTTAGTTGATGACTCAGGTATCATTCATGAACCTGGCAAAGGTTGATGATTTATCAAAGAGATATGAAACAACTTTTGGTCAGATGATGGCCCTAGCAAAAAAGTATGAAGAGGTTGTGGTTCTTAACCACACATTGGAAGAAGAGATTGCTAAGTTGAAAGAGGAATTAGTGGAGAGTAAAAGAGAGAAGATTCAAATCCCTCAAGAGGTATCAAAAATTGAAACAGATACTTCCACAGAGGAAAAAGAAGATTCAATAATGGCAGAATGCCAGTCTAAGGAATTGTCATAGGGATAGAGCATAAATGTCATGTCCATCATATTTCTCAAACTTCAACATCGAATTGATGCATTGAAACAGAAGACTGTCATATTTTATACACTATATGGCTCATTGCAAGAAGCATCAAAGGTAGTTGTTGAAGCCATGACATTCTTAGAGCCCACATTCAAGACTTGGTCAGGAAGAGATAGGCTGGTTTATAAACTAAGAATAGCCATGTTATACTATGATGATTTTCCTGAAAAAATCACAGATACCATTGAAATGATCAATGAGGTAAATAATACATATGGTTTCTTTAATGGAAAAGCTAACTTTAAGTGGTAAATTGCAACTATTTGGTGACCAGTGCCCTCCCTTGATCCCAAAAATATATGATGAAGTTGGCATTCTGAAGCCACAATCTGATTGGACAGATGGATTTGATGGGATATTTATAGATGAGGAGATGGGGCAGCACCTACAGAAGGATGAAAATGCTCAATACTGCAGTGAAGTGATTGACAACCTCTTCAAGGTTGAGAGAGATATGGAAAAATTTGTTTGAGAGGCCAAGACAACCGTTGACGCCAAATGGACAAAGGTTGTTGCAAAACTAAAATAGGTAAATAATTTTGATTGGAACATCACCAAAGAGGTAAATAGGTGGGAATTGAAGCTGAAAGGATGAAGAGGATACTGTCAAACTACATCAACAAACCTTATTCAGACTTCACCAACTTTTCTTTTTATGTTAACTGCAAATTTGTTGTTAAAAAAGATTTGTGAATCTTTCCTAGTTAGTCCGTAGCTTGTTGCATCCTTAGTTATAAAAGGATTCCAAGACTACTGGGAAAGATATAGCCCTTGTTCATTTGGAATTACAATTTTAATATAAAAACTCTGGTTTAAGACTTATAGGTATTTTTGGGTTTTGAAATACTGCTGACTGTAATAGCAATTTTGATCATGAATACAAATGAAATCCATCAATATTTTTCTGAAACATATGATGATAATTTTGTCTCCATTATGGTTTTTTTGAATTTTATGTAAATTGAATGTTTGAGGAATGTTCAATTTATGCGTCTGTTTGGCAGATTTTGAAATAATTTTAGGGTTCTTTCAAGGAAAGATTAAAATTTCCTTAGGAGTATTTTTCAGTGGGATTCAATTTTTATAATGAATTGGATGAATTAATTCATTATATGTGTGAGGATAGATATATAAGGTATATCTATGTTTATGTCATATTTTATAGTTGTCATAAATTTTTGTCCATGAGTAAGAGGGTTAAAGATATACAGCAGTGACTCCATGCCCTAGGATTAAGCACTGGTCTGTCCTCCATTGAATTAGGTGACTATCACTATTAAAATTGATCTTTACTTTTATGTTTGGTCTATTTCAATAAATTTTACAGTGATCAACTCCTGTAATTCCATTCACATTCTACTGGAATAATTTAGTGATTTGATTGTTCTGAGTTAGAAGGGTAATCTCGCCTGAGTTTATGGAGCTCAAAGTGTAGGAGGTTTAAAAAACTTTTTTTTGTCATTCTGTATTGTGTATGGTCAATGTCTGGGATAAATAGAGCAAGCTCTCTGAGAGTGTTTTTATATCAGAAAGAAAAGGAACTAACAAAAAATGGCGACTCTAATGGGGACTTTTATCAAGGACTGCGTGAAAGGTTAGTCTGAAGATAATATTCTATAATATAGATTCCTTGAAGTCCAGTTTTGTTGAAATCATAAGTTATATATTGTATTTTATTGAATCATATCCTCAAAATATCATTGTCAAGGTGAACTTTCATTATTTTATTCCCAAAGATTTTGGGTGGCAACTCTGAGTTATTGGTTATAGTATTTCTAAGGGGAACACTAGCAGATCAAGTGTGTGAAATTTCATTTTGGACAAAATGAGGAATACAAATGCAAACACAAAGAATCACTCTTAGGAAACATCAAAGAGTGATGTTTCTAAAATTTCTAGAAGAAACCATTCTAGGAAATGAGAATCTTATAACAACACTTCTTAGAAGCCTAGATCTATAGGCCCCGGTCAGTCCTTAGGTACTATTCCTGAGAAAGAAATAAATGAACCTTTTAATCTTGAGTCTAACACTACTGGTTACTTTGATGATATATTTAACCCTAGGACAAAGAATCTATATCAAGAAAAGGGTGAGACATCATCATATTTGAAGGGTATCCCTTATGAACAGGTTAAGGACCAAAAGGGAAATAACATGATGAATATCTATGACTCTTTCAGTTCTGATATTGAGGGAATCCTCAGAGATAATGACCTTTTGAAGAGGGAATTATATGAACTTTTTCTTATCAAGTAAAAAAATGATGAGGCTAGAGGAGAAAATTATAAATGTAATCACTGAAAGAGAAAATTTGAAAAAATGGGTTGCCCAATTAAAATTGGCAGCTCAAGGTGCTAATGAGGGATTTCATGGCTTGAATAAAGAACTTTTTGGAGATGTAGACACCCTGAGAAAATAATTCCAAGAAAGAGAACACCTGCTTAAGAAAAGTGATCCCAAAGATACAGGCCCTATGGTGAGGCAAGTCATCAATTATGAAAGTCAAAAACCCCTAAATCTCAGACACCTACACCAAATGTATCAATAGTTAATGTTGCACAAATAGATGTTGAAAAGGGAAAACAAAAGCTCACAGGTATTAAATTCTCTGAACCTAAGATTGAACAGTGTATATCTCAAGATATGTTTTCACTGGATATGGAATTAGAAAGGGCTAGAAAGGCCAAAGATGATATTGTAAAATAGTTGGAAAGAGAAGAGCTAGAAGCTGATGCTACCAAGATGAAAAGAAGGATTGCCTTTTTGAGTCCCATGACTAATCCCAATGCAACAAATAATACTACTGCAACTAATCAAACTATGCATGTATTTAATTCTAATATTTAGACCAATAATGCTAACATAAGTACCCAAACATATGGTTTAGATCAAGGAGTTGCATCACAGTCAGGAGTGAGTGGACTCAATAGAAATATTAGCCACCAAAATGTAGGCATTGGCCAAAACATTGGTAATATTGGCCAGAGTGTTGGCCAAAAAAGGGGCACTAATTTTCAAAGAAGACCTATTCATTTGGAGAGATATAGGCAATTTTTTTTTATGGTATCCCTGGCCAACCAAACCCTATTCCTAATAAGTTTAGAGATAAGATTCCCAAATTCAGTGGGAATAATGTTGTAATTGGTGAAGAACATCTAAAAGTATTTTTGGATATAATGAGTGATTATGAGATTGGAGATGAGGATGTTGTGATAAAATTATTTGTGCAATCCTTAACTAAGGATGCAAGAGATTGGTACTGAGGTTTTCCTGACCATAGTATCTATTCTTGGGATGAATTTGTTAGAAGTTTCAAAGAACAGTATGGTGACAAGATAAATTATGGTTTTATGTTGAATGAATTCAACAATTTGAAAAAATTTACCAATGAAGGCATTGCTGAATTTAATGTAAGATTTCAAAAGGCTATGCATAAGTTGTTCCAAGTTTTGAGATTGGATGAAAATGTATGTGTCACCAGTTATTGTAATGCTTTGGATGGAAAGACTGCTTACCTGGTTAGAGATAAATATCCTCAGACTAAGAGAGATGCATATAAATTGGCCATAAACATAGAAAGAAATAGAAGAGCTTCTGGAAAGCTTGGTAAACAGGATGAAAGTAGACTCTGGAAAGAGTCAAAAACACAATCAAATAAAAATCCCAAGGAAGAAGATAAGATGGAAACATTGATGAGTGTAGTGAAAGATCTTGTTGCTAAGGTAGACAAGAATGAGAAGGGGTTTAAAAACAATAGGCCACAATACCAAAGGAAAGATAAGACCTATAGGTTGCAATATTTTCCCTATAAGACTCAGTGGAAGGATGGAAAACCTGTGTCAGAAGAACAAACTAATCTTAAGAACAAAGACATCCCTGACCCATTGAAAAACAACAATTCTTATAATGTGGAAAATACTCCTTGGTGCATGGCCTGTAATATGCATCATTCCACTTATCAATGTGTAGTAGCTCAGAGTATGGTGGAGCAACATGAAAACATTGGAACACAAGAAAGTCAGAGTGATAAAAAACCCGCAATAAACATGTGTGCACTTACTGTTGAAGATGACAATGGAAGTTCAGAGGAAGAGCCACAAGAAAACATGCCAATCACAGTAAATAATACAAGTACTAAGTTAGAGCACTTTCAATTTGGGATGCCTAATGATGAAGAGATAAGATTTCTAACTATTGTTGTTGTGACACAAGCAAGAAGTTCATACAAGCTTAGGAACCAAAAAGTTGATCAAAGAGGGAAACAAACTAATTCACCTATTATCACTAAAGTCATAAGTGAAGAAAATACACAAGGTGAATTAATGGACACATTGGTTAAAGAAAAAAAAGTTACCCCCACTCATGACTAAAAAACAAGTCAGTTAAAAGAGAGTAAAGGTAAAATATCTTTTGATAATGTCATGAGTTTCCCAACTTTTAACATGAATCAAGCCTTATCTCAGATGAAAGTCTTTGTCCCTTTACTTGATATGTTTAAAATTAAAGAGCACCAAGAAGTGGCCTTCTCATTGTTATTTGATTTTCCTGGTATGCATGATAATACTACTTTGAATGATGAACTAAAAGATGAACAAGAAGAAAAAGATGGAATCCCAATCTGTCTAGGAAATATAGTTGTTCAAGAGCCAGATCAGATTGGTCCTTTTTATGTAATACTACTCACAAACAATATGTTACTAAAAAATTGTATGATGGATTTAGGGGCTGCTGCTAATGTGATGATTTACACTGTTATGAAACAATTGGGTTTAGAGGTGGATACTACTTGTGGTAAATGTTATGCCATGGACAATAGGGAAGTACCTGTAGTAGGAAATTTGCAAGGATTAGAGATAAAACTTGTTGCATACCCTGAGGTCACTTTTAAAATAGATGTTGTGGTTGTGGATTCACCACCCCATTATGGCATGCTCTTATCAAGAAAATGTGCTACAGCCATTGGAGGATATGTACAATTGGATTTGTCTTTTGCTACCATTTTTGTTAATGGGAAAGAAGAAAAAATATTGAGGGAGCCCAGGATCTCCTTTTTATCTTGAGAAGGTTGAACCAAGCATGCTAAA
Source organism: Thuja plicata (assembly GCA_018584345.1). NCBI lineage: Eukaryota > Viridiplantae > Streptophyta > Pinopsida > Cupressales > Cupressaceae > Thuja > Thuja plicata. Next base: position 3,677,980 of record MU225021.1, on the reverse strand, counting down.
TTTCTTTGTGGATGTAGATATACATAATTTCAAGGTGGAAAAAATTCAACCATAGCTGAAAAACACAGATCCCATAGTGGAAGAATTAGAATTGCAATAGCTTGGACTGTGGTAAATGTATTTTGATGGAGCATGCTCTAGAGAAGGGTGAGGAGCTGGTGTACTATTTGTCTCTCCATCAGGTATTACTTTCAAGTACTCATTTCTACTGACATTTCAATGTACAAACAATATAACAGAGTATGAAGCTTTGCTATTGGAATTAGAAATAGAAATCAAGCATGGAATTAAGCTATTAAGAGTCTTTGGTGATTCAGAGTTAGCTATTTCTCAAATTAGATCAAGATATGCTGCTAAAAATGATAGACTGAAACAATAAAAACATGTTGTATGGGATAGCATTGAATTTTTTGATGCATTTTCCATAAAATGGATAGAGAGATCTAAGAATATCATGGCAGATTTTTAGGCTAATGTGGCCTTGAAAAATGATGATTTAATGCTAGCAGGAGTATCTATTGTGGAAACTAAAACCAGGCCTACCATTCCTGATAATGTGTATAATTGGAAAGTTTTTGAAAGTGATGAGGACATTCTAAATTTTATTCAATGTGTATATAATTATGAAGGGAAAATCATTGACTGTAATAATTTGATAGAGATTATTGATGGGAAAGAAACCATATTTGGCAATGAAATTCTGCAATTGCATACAAATGAAATCCCCAAGGGACTAACTCAATTGGAGGGATTATTTACTAATGATGATAGTCATATGTGTCAAAAATCTACAGCCAAGTTGGATGAATTTGAGGAGGTAAACTTGGGATCAGAGTGTAATCCTAGGATTGTATATATTGGAAAGAAATTAGCTCCTCATGTGAAGACAAATTTGATTAGCTTACTGAAAAGGTTCAAACATATTTTTTCTTGGTCTTATGAAGACCTTAAGGCTTATAGGGAAGATCTATTTCAACATGAAATCCCATTATAAGATGATATTTAGCCTATTAGACAAAAAAAGAGGCCAATCAATCCTTTGTTGGCCCCCAAAATGCAGAAAGAGTTGGCAAAGCTCAGAGACGCTAGGATCATAAAACCAATGAGGAATTCTTCTTGGGTGTCTAATTTGGTCCTTATCAGAAAGAAAAATGGAGATATCAGGTTATGTGTTGATTGAAGGAACCTTAATGTGGCTTCATTAAAAGATAATTATTCTTTACCAAACATGGAGGCAATGCTACAAAGGGTTACTGGCTGTGATTTGCTATCTATGATGGATGGTTTTTCTAGTTATAACCAGGTGCTTGTTCAAGAAAGTGAGCAATTAAAGATAGCCTTCACAACGCCGTGGGGTACACATGTTTATATAATAATTCCATTTGGCCTGAGAAATGCAGGAGGTACTTTCCAAAGAGCCATAGGAGTTTATAAATATAATTATGGTGGTGTATCAGGATGATCTTACTGCATATTCCCAAAAGGTTGAGGATCATTGTAAGCATTTGGAAAAGATTTTTACTAAAGCCTTGGAGTATGGGATTTCTTTAAATCCAAAGAAGTGTCATTTTGTTGTGACAGAAGGTAAATTATTGGGACATATAGTATCTAAAGAAGGTGTCAGGATTGATCCTGAGAGAGTGGAAGCCATTAACAAACTCTTGCCCCCAAATAATATCAAAGGTGTTCAGTATTTTCTGGGAAAAGTAAATTTTGTGAGGAGATTCACTGCAAACTTTGCTGAGATAGTAAAGCCCATTATTAAATTGCTCAAGAAAAATGCTAAGTTTGAATGGGATAAAGATGCTCAATCAGCTTTTAATGAGATAAAAGTAGCTATTCAGCAAGCACCTGTACTAAGATCTCTAGATTATGAAAAGCCTTTTTCCATTTTTTCTTTTTCTTCATTCCATACAATTTCTCTAGTACTCTTGCAGAAAGATGACAAAGGTTTTGATCATCCCGTAGCATTTTTTAGTAAGTCTCTGTAAGCAACAAAAATTAATTATGAGATAATGGAGAAACAAGCATATGCATTGGTCAAAGCAGTCAAATTTTTTAGACCTTATTTAGTTTGTGTAAAGATAATTGCTTATGTGCCACATGCTACAGTCAAAGACATATTGTCTCAGTCTAAAGTTACTGGAAAGAGGTGTAAATGGATCAATAGGATTCAAGAATTTAATTTGGAAATACAAGTTACCAAATTAGTAAGGGGTTTGGGTTTGGCCAAGATAATGACTAACACAAACATGGAGCTAGCTCAAGTCAATAATGTGCAAATAGTAAATATGAACATGACTAGTATAGAATTGCAACCATGGTATACTGATATAGTGTTTTTTCTAAAAAATGGTAAATGTCCAGAGCATATGTCAGATAATCAGAAAAGGACTCTGAAATTGTAGGCTCAAAGATATACCTTAATATGAGGTGATTTATTTTGGAAGAATAAGGATGGAATTTTGTTTCTCTATCTGGATAAATCACAATCTGAAAGAGTTTTGAATGAAATGCATAGTGGTGTGTGTGGTGGGCATTTTTCTGCCAAGACCATAGCTCACAAGATAATCAGAGCTGGATATTATTGGCCATGTCTTTTCAAGGATACTCAGATGTTTGTACAAAGATTTGAAGCTTGCTAAAGTTTTTCCTCTAAGATGAAATTTTTAGGAGCTTTACCTTTAAATCCTATGACTATTGAAGCACCTTTTACCCAATGGGGTCTTGATTTTATTGGGGAATGTACTGAAAAATCTAGTGGAGGCCATCATTGGATTCTTGTGGCCACAAACTATTTTACAAAATGGATAGAGGCAATTCCATCAAAAAGGGCTACTAGCAAGGTAGTAATGGATTTCTTAATGGATAATATTCTGACAAAATTTGGTGTGCCCACTAAGTTAGTCATGGACAATGCCATGTGTTTTAGGGCTAAGGAATTTAAGGATTTCTATGGAGATTATGGAATTATTATATCTTATTCCTCACCATATCATCCTCAAGAAAATGGAAAAGCTGAGTCCAGCAATAAAAGCATCATGAAAATCATTAAAAGAGTTATGGAGAAAAATAAAAAATCTTGGCATTCAAAACTGAAATTATCCCTTTGGGCTGACAGGGTAATAGTGAAGAGAGAAATACGGGTATCCCCTTTTGAACTAGTCTATAGAACTTAGGAAAGGTTTCCTTTAAATAATATGTTACCAGTGTATAAATTTCTCAAAGAAGAGGAATTCGAAGAACAAGAACCCATGATGGAGAGGATGGACCAACTGATAGAACTAGAAGAAATAAGAGTAGAGGCACATAAAAGAAACATGAAACTCCAACAGCAATCCAAGTACCTATTTGAAAAAAGAACAACTAAAAGAAAGTTTCAAATAAATGATATGGTGTTGCAGTGGAATGCTAGAAAAGAAGAAAAAGGAGAAACATGGTAAATTTGAATCATTATGGATGGGTCCTTTTGTAATGCAGGAGTTTCATGGTCAAGATTCTTATTTTCTAGAAGACCCAAGTGGTGAGATACATGAATTGCTAGTGCATGGATAGTTCTTGAAATATTTTTTCTCATGAAGTTTCTTTTTTCATTCACAGTAGTTTAGATTTCCCTATTTTAATGTGGTTTTTTGTGTGTGAATGTATAGTTTTGTTTTGGTTTGTGGTCTGTCTCCTAGAGTTTTGGATTCTAATGTCAATTTTGCAATTAAATTTCCCCAGTTGGAGCCATTATTAACACTGCACATCAAAATTTTCAATTTTCCATTCTTTGGCAAATTTTCCCGCATCTTTTGATTCAAAATCCATGTGGTTACATGTCAAAATGTCAATTTTGTGGTCAAATTTTCAAATCTGCCTAGTTTTCAGCCTTAGTCGTACACTCATGCTGATATTTTAAAGTGACCTTTTAACTAAATGAGTTTGCGATGATTAATGTCCTATTAAGTCAAGTTAAGAGACTTGGTCACTAATCTTTCTTAATCACGCAGTCACGATGTAATTTTGAAGTCGGGTTGTCAACCTGCGACCGAGCGAGTTGGAATTGTTTTGTTGGTCGCTCACTTGTGGGGGATCAAGTTCTTTGTTAAAGGGTTCAGTGAGCTAGCGATGAGTTGAAATTTTTATGTATCATGCAATCACAGTGGTCTCAGGTCTTTCACTTTTTGGTCCGTGACTGAGTGATTTTTATAAGTTAAGGTTGGTCACCCATTCGGGCTAAGTTCTTATGTGTATCTTTTGAAACTATGAGTGCGCGGTGAAGTCATATTTTAATAGTGCTTACTCATGAAAGTTTTAACTCTTATATTTTCTGTAGTGCAAGTACATGATGCAATATGATTCATTATTAGATGGTCTTTGTTGCTCAGTCATGTAGGAAATATGCAGTGTTGATAAAGTGCACGAGTGCGCGACTAAATGTTCAGTTTTGTTCCCACTCACTCGCCAATGATTTGTTGTCTCAAATTTTAAGCTCATGAGTGCGTGATGAAAGAAAGGGTAGGCTATCGCTCACTCACTTAGGTATAAAGTCAATTGAAAATATTCTTGTGAGTGCGCGATGAAGAAAAATGGAAAGTTGTCGCTCAGTCACTCATGAAGAAGGATCATTCAAGAGAGATCAGCAAGTGAGTGATTAATACATTATGAAGGTGTGATGAGGCACTCACTCAGTCGCAAAGGATTCATCCATAAGGAAATCTCAATAGTGAGTATGCCACTCATAGAAAAGGGGTCATTGATCACTCACTAATGCTTATGAACTGGAATATCTTGCAGCACGAGTGAGTGATTAAGTAAAAATGCATAAAGAAAATAGTCGTCGCTCACCCACTAAGGTATAAAGACAAATCAGAAAGCCATAGTGACTGCACGACCAGAAAGTAAAGTATGATTATTGTGAAAACCTTCTCACTCTCTAAGGCCTAAAGCATGATAAGTGGAGGTCAGCGAGTGTGCAACTAAGAAATGATTGAGTAATAAAGATCATGTTGCTCACTCGTAGAGTTTCAATGAAAGTAAAGTTCTGGGTGGCAAGTCGGTGATTAATGAAAATAAAAGTGATGTCACTTACTCACTCAAGTATAAATATAAAGCATGAAGGGATAGCGAGTGTGCAATTGTGAAATGATGAAGCTACCAGATAGTTCATCACCCACTCGCGAGGCATATGAGCCAAGGAAAGATAGATAGCAAGTGCGAGACTGTTAGAAGAAAAGGGTCTTGTCACTCACTTGCGAGGACAAATTTGAATGTAAGAAAGGTATAGCGAGTTGGAAACAAATTGACTTGTGGCTCATTTCAAGCTTACGAGGGAAAAAAAGAAAAAAGGTGTGTACTTTTTCCAGCAGGGATCCTACAGTGTGAATTAATGGCAGCATTAGTTACAGAGAGATGATGGCATGATACTGCAAGTGTGAGAATTTGGCATTCAATTGGACAAGATGATGATTTGATGAATATAAGTCTGAATGATTGAGCTTGATTTTGTACAGTTCTCAATTCTTCATGCTAAGATTTTTTGTAAAGACCAAGAGAGTTTGTTTGTAAGAAATAGTTTGTCTAAGATAGCAATTTTTAGAGGAAGGATGATTCAAGGTATTCTTAGCGCTACTTCACATGGGTTTGAGAAGAAGGAGGTTACACCAAAAAAGTATGTGGAAGAATTTTCTAAGTTGCTGCCCAGGACTTTGAATACAAACAGTGTGAATTGGGATGAATGGAAAGACAGATGGTGCCAATGTCAAAACCCAATCACTCTGAATTACTCTGGTAATACTTTGTTCCACTATGTTTGGAATAATAGGGTTAAATTAGTCCCCATTTGCAATCACTAGGATTTGAATATGGAAAAATTAATTGTGCCTGATGTTTATGTTGACATAGGCCTTATTAGGGAACTTGCTAAGAACTACTGCACAGTAGCTAGGGTAATCAGGAAGAAAAATAAAGAGACCTTAGTTTCCATAGATAGGAGGTCAGTGGCAGAAGTTTTCAGGATCACTAGTGCATTGTGCACAGATATTTATTTAAAGAAGATTTAGGTAGATTATATCAAGAGAGAACATATGATTAAGAAATATGAAATGCCCAAATTCATGCCTACGGTAGATAGGCACCTAGTTAAAATCCTAGACAATCTCAAACTGCCTTTTGACTTATCCATATTTCACCATTACATAAAATGCATGGTATATGGCTTGACCAGAGTATTAAGTTATGATGGAGATTCTATAGTGTCTCAAGATGTACTTATTATGGCAATGAACATTCAGCACCCAGAGGTCAATATTGATTATGAATATGTGGGATACATAGTTGATGCTATTCATGTTGCATTAGTGGAGATACAATCGGATGCCCCAATACTTACCTTCAATCATTATTCTCATTTGATATATATGATTCTATACTTTAAAAGTGCATCTATGGATAAAGAGATTGAATTATTTTTTTCATAGTATGGTGTCGATGCACCAATCCAAAGATGGACCTAGGTATGGGATAGTTCATCTGTCAACTCATCTTTTGTATACTTTTGTAATTGGATTGTAGATCCAATTTTTGATTTATTGGGAACAAATAGGCATAGACTTCCATTTGAGGTTAGAAAAGTTTTGAGACCTTGGGAATTTGTTCCAAACTGGCCTATCACTCACAATTGGTGTGAATTTTTCTTCTTTCATTATATTACTATCATCAGAGTGTATGGTTGTACACAACCACCTCAAATCCTCCCCAAGTTTGTTCCTCTTAGGTTTGCATTTTTGGAATTTATTTGGAAAATCACTTAGGTTGATAAAGAATTTTTAGAGGGACATAAAAAGGGTACTTTTATCCCTAGATTATGGGTAGGTTTTCACTTCTCCATTGGGAAAATATTTTTTATCTAGATTAATGACTTCTTGAAGCAATATAGAATGTCTACAGCAGTTGCTAGGTTCTGTGATCCAGAATAGTTTATACAAATAGCCCTGAGAAGAATGACTCCTTGGGAAAAGATTAGAGATCATGAGCCACTGGATGATGAAGATGTTGTGAGGAAAAAGTTAAATATGCATGAATTATAGGAGAGGAGAAGGAAATGGAATGACCTCCTTAGAGCTGAAGCTGAATGGAAAGAGTCAGACAATACTTTCTCTGGTTTTTTCCCTAATCTCCCATACTTACAAAGGATAGAGGAAATTATTAAATCCTATGACACTTTAATGGCATAGGTACCATAGTTCAGTGCTGAGGATGCACAATCTCAAGGTTCCCCAATTCCTATTGCATTGCATGACCCATAACATAAGGAACAACAAGAGGAAGAGCATCAAGAAGAAGAAGAGGCCGGTGAGGAAGCTACATGTACTAGAGAACCACCCAGGAAAAAAAAAAGAAGGAACAAAAGATGATGTAGGACAGGAAAAGTATGGCTAAGGCTATGATTACTAAACATGGAAAATATTTTGGAAAAATAAAAAGATAACTACAAAAGGAGCCTCAAATTGAAGGCCAAGGTAACAATCAAATGGTTTTATTTGAAAAGGATGATGAGAGAGTCATGATAGCCAATGAATTCATGAAAGATGATGAATTCATAAAGTCTGAAGAGTTCAATACTTTTATGATCAAGCTGAAACAAAAGGACTTGAGACAAGGATTAACCACAGGTGAAGAAAATGCAGACAAAAATGAAGAGATTGTGAAGACACTCTAGGATTATGATCCTAAGAGTGAACTAATCACTGTGGAGTAGGCCAGATTGCTGGTACAAAATAGTGGATTAATGTTGATGCCTGGTTGGGAATTATAGTCCACATTTATCATTGATCAAATCAAGAGACAAGAAGATCCCCTATTGAAAATGGAGTTTGAGATGGATGAAGTTCTGAAAGGATCAAGATTTGATCCTAAATCCAAGACTCTGGCTATATTGTCGTTGGTTCTTGCTACACAAAAGCCTCTAGTCATGACTATAAGAGTGGAATAGAAGGCAGACAAAATTATTTGGAATCTATAGAACACTACAGATACTGAGATATCTCAACTGATGACTCAGGTATCATTCATGAACCTAAAAAAGGTTGATGATTTATCAAAGAGATATGAAACAACTTTTGGTCAGTTGATGGCCCTAGCAAAAAACCATGAAGAGGTTGTGGTTCTTAACCACACAATGGAAGAAGAGATTGCTAAGTTGAAAGAGGAATTAGTGGAGAGTAAAAGAGAGAAGACTCCAATCTATCAAGAGGTAAAAAAAATTTAAATAGATGCTGCCACAGAGGCGAAAGAAGATTCAGCAATGGCAGAAGGCTAGTCTATGGAATTATCACAGGGATAGAGCATAAATGTCATGTCCATCATATTGCCCATACTTTAACATTGAATTGATGTGTTGAAATAGAAGATTTATATAGTCTATACACTATATGGCTCATTGCAAGAAGCATTAAAGGTAGCTACTGAAGCCATGACATTCTTATAGTCTACATTCAAGACTTGGTCAGGAAGAGATAGGCTGATGGATAAACTAAAAAAAACCATGTTATACAGTGATGATTTTTTGAAAAAAAATCATAGATACCATTAAAATGATCAATGAGGTAAATAATACATATGGTTTCTTTAATGGAAAAGATGACTTGATAAGTGGTAAGTTACAACTGTTTGGTGACCTGTGCCCTCCCTTGCTCCAAAAAATATATAATGAAGTTGGCATTCTGAAGCCATAATTTGATTGGACAGATGGATTTGATGGGATATTTACAGATGAGGAGATGAATAAATGCCTAGAGAAGGATGAAAATGCTCAATACTGCAATGAACTAATTGACAACTTCTTCAAGGTTGAGAGAGATATGGAAAAATTTGTTTCAGAGGCCAGGACAACCGTTGATGCCAGATGGATAGAGGCTATTACCAAACTAGAATAGGTAAATAATTTTGATTGGCCCACCACCAAAGAGGTAAATAGGTGGGAAGAAAAGCTGAAAGGATGAAGAGGATACTGTCAAACTGCATCAACAAACCTTATTTAGACTTCGCCAACTTTTACCACCTGTTTTTGGTTGCAGCTTTTATTTTTATGTTAACTGCAAATTTGTTGTTAAAAATGATTTGTGAATCTTTCCCATTTAGTTCGTAGCTTGTTGCATCCTTAGTTATAAAAGGATTCCAAGACTACTGGGAAAGATATAGCTATTGTTCATTTGGAAGTACAAGTTTAATATAAAAACTCTGGTTTAAGACTTATAGGTGTTTTTGGGTTTTTAAATACTACTGACTGTAATAGAAATTTTGATCATGAATAAAAATGAAATGCATCAATAGTTTTTTGAAACATATGATGAGAATTTTGTCTTCATTATTTTTTTCTGAATTTTATGTAAATTGAATGTTTGAGGAATGTTCAATTTATGCATCTGTTAGGCAGATTTTGAAATAATTTTAGGGTTCTTTCAAGGAAAGATTAAAATTTCCTTAGGATTATTTTCAGTGGGATTCAATTTTTATAATGAATTTGATGAATTAATTCATTATATGTGTGAGGATAGATATATAAGGTATGTCTATGTTTATGTCAGATTCTTTAGTTTTCTTGGATTTTTGTTCATGAGTAAGAGGGTTAAAGCTATGCAGCAGTGACTCCATGCCCTAGGATTAAGCACTGGTTTGTCCTCCATTGAATTAGGTGACTATCACTATTAAAATTGATCTTTACTTTTATGTTTGGTCTGTTTCAATAAATATTACAGTGATCAACTCCTGTAATTCCATTCACATTCTACTGGAATAATTAAGTGATTTGATTATTCTGAGTTAGAAGGGTAATCCCGCCCAAGTTTATGGAACTCAAAGTGTAGGAGGTTTAAAAATCTTGTTTCTATCATCATGTATCTTGTATGGTCAGTGTCTGGGATAAATAGAGAAAGATCTCTAAAAGTATTTTTTATATCAACAAGAAAAATAACTATCAGACTCCATTATTTTAATCTTCTTAACTTGTCTCTGATACCATGTGAAAGTAATTAAATTTATAGCAGACTTATGCAATAGTGGACAATTTTCTTCTTTCTTTATTGCATGATAACTTCAGAATTTATCTTTAACAAATCTTAATATCAATAATAACATAGTATAATGCTGAATGCATCTGCTAATGTTCATTGATTGATACATGGAAAGAGAAGATGAAGAATTGGTGGTGAGTGATGAAGAATTCATTTTCCTTAAAGATACAAAATGTTCCAACGACAAATAAGTACCTGGAACCTTCTATATCTTTAAGGGAACCATTTCTTTGTTGATACCAAGCAAAAATGCAAGGTTCTAAGTTGAGTATACATGATTGGTTATAGATTCAAGCCTGAATGGATATGAGAATTGAGTGCACAAGGATCTACTGATGGATCCATTGCAGAGGTAATTAATGTATTATTCTTAAGCTCATGTTAATTATTCTTAAATTCATGTTAAAGTATGTTGAAAAGGGTATCAAAAACCATAGAAATTTTGTCTGGTGCTTTGGAAAAGTTGTAAGAAAACTTCACATTTGTCTCACATGAAACCTACTAGGATGCTAAGAGGTTTCGGTTGCACAGGATCATTACCTGACTCATTGCATAATGAAATTATGGAGTGAACAAAAGATTGATACACTAGGTGATTCAGAGTGTCAAATGTGGTGGGAAACAAATCAATCTTGGTTATACTTATAAGGGAAATACAAGGTTTCCCAAACTCTCCAAAAAATTTCTATTTGGAGAGTTTGGGAAACCTTGTATTTACCATATATTTCTACTGATGCAGAGTGTTAGGGAAAATCATCCAATCTCTAGGATCCTGATGATCCAATATCCTTTTAACAAATGAAAAACTTGTTAGAGGCAAACAAATTCTCTAAATCAAAGAACCATATATGATAGGTTCCTCTACCAAAGCAACCTTAGCCCCTTAATCCAAGAATCCATTCAAGATTCATTCCAAGATCACCAATTAAAGAATACAAATAACCTCTTAACTTAGTTACTCAACTTTATATTAAGGTGAATCTAATACTCTACTCCATCACTCTCCATGACTGACTCATATACACTTGGATCACATCCTCATTTTAGATTCAAAATCAAAATTGATTCATACTTCACATTACTAAATCATGCTAAGCATCAAGCTTCTAGAACTATCCTTATAGGATCAAATCACTTCCATTTACCTTTCTTCATGAGATAATCATACCTTCTCTTTCCACATTTATATCTTCCAACAACTAGGCATACATGAAAATTTATGTCAAATTTCTGAATACTAACCAATACATCCTTTGGACCCATTCACTTTTTCCTCCATCCTGCCAGTACTTGCAATTTTGTGCACTTGATTGTCCCTTTCATGCACTGTCCTGCAGTCCCAATAATTAGACTTTCTAAATCACCTTATATTCATGTATTCCCCTTTAAAAATTCACCTTTACAATTATAAACATTCATTGGATCAATTCATACCATTTTGTATCCATACAAACCAAAAGCAAATACAAACAAATTGACTGTCATTGACAGTTTAGATACCCGAAATTCTATTACTCACAACTTTTGTTGTAGAGCTCAACAAGAAAATCTCTCCAGTGTAATTTTTAGAACTAGGGATGTTAAAACATATCCAAAGGAGAGCGCAATCCAATGGTTAATGAAAAATTTATTGCCCTAGGACAGAGACCCATTTTATGTCAACACAAAACTCAGAAAATCCGTCTTAATGTTGCTAGGACATCCATTTACTTCAACAATACACAAACAATCAACTTCAAACCAATTTAATATTACATATTCATGAGTCTACTTCAAAATAAACTATGATTAAGATTTTTTCATTGGTTGAAACTAAAGTTATAGACAAATCCTTGCAACTAACCCAGAAATGAGGGTTTTGAACCCATTTTCACTAATCTCCATGGATCTTCTTGGATCCTGCATGAAACTACCTCCAAAATAATTTAAATTAAATATAGTTCATCATAGGAGACTCCCAAATACATATTTAATTTTATTTAATTCATTTTCCATTTAAGAAATTCTCTGCAACTAGTGAAAATGTGACTAAGAACAAAAAGACAATCAAAGATTTACAGGAAACAACTTATTTTTTGAATTCATAAGAATAAAAAATTTAAAATGCACTTGGGAGGTGTGTCCACATTCCTCATCAACCATCTATTCCTATAGATATCCTTGGGATGAGTTTCAAAACCTCATGACTGTCACCAAGAATGGTGACAGTCAGAATACTGACCGCTGCTCTTGTCACAACTTTGTAGACTCTTCACCTCTCTTGTATTTCGACCAAGGAAATATTATATAACCTTTCTCTCTTCCTCTTGGTGGTTACCAACTGGTATAAATTCCCACAAAACCACACAACTACCTCTTCATCTTCCAAGAAAATTTTAGAGCAACTTTTTAAATGTTGCATTACAAGTTTTTATGCAATATTTGCATTTTGACACATACAACCTCACAACTTTGTGATAACCTTCTAAAAAGGTCATAATGGACATTCAAGGACTTATTAGATCATTTTTACATTTCTATGGATCATTTCTCATATTTTTACCTCCTAGACCTATCTAGGACCTTGTTGACAACTTTCAACAACTTCAATACAATTCTTGCTCTTGTACTTACAAATGGATTCAACATGAATCAATACATCATACAAATGATCATAATGACTTAGAACATCATTAAAAAATATTTATTCTTCATTATTATTTGACCTTCTTTTATTAGGTTCCCCTTCACCATACTACCGACCTTGAAAACTTTCCAAGTCTCTTGGAAAAGATATAAGCAATAACCTTCAAAACAATGGACTACAAATTGTATCTTGAACTTTGGCTTCTTCTTTGTCTTTATGTGTATCTTTGCCTCTTTTTCTTCTTGATACCTTTAGTGTACCATGCCTTCAAGCTGAGAATCCCATTAATTAATTACACAGGGCTTCTCTCCAAGGTTCTTCTCTCAAACATGTGTCCACTCTCCAATGCTGCACCAGCCAACTACTTTCCCTCACCTAGGAGTCCTTTCTCTGCCTCTCTCCCCAAGAATTTTGGAAACCAACTGTACCATCTTCTATAGCCTTGGACCATCTCCTATGACCCTTTAGATAGACCTTCATGTTTTCCCATCTGCATCTCATGTACATACACCCTGCAACCACAACTCTATCAGCAAGAATCAAATAACCATAACATAGGGCTAGGTCCTGGTGTGATTCCTCACACTCTCAGGAGATTCTAGCTCTGATACCAATATGATGCAAAGCATCAGGGAAAATCATCCAATCTCTAAGATCCTGATGATCCAATATCCTTTTAACAAATGAAAAACTTTTTAAAGGAAAATAAATTCTCTAAATCAGAGAACCTTATAAGATAGGTTCCTCTACAAAAGAAACCTTAGTCCCTTAATCTAAACATCCATTCAAGATTCATTCCAAGATCACCAATTAAAGAATCCAAATAAATTCTTAAATTAGTTACTCAACTTTATTTTAAGGTCAAGCCAATACTCTACTCCACCATTCTCCATGACTGACTCATATAAACTTGAATCACGTCCTCATTTTAGATTCCAAATCAGAACTGATTCATACTTCACATCACTAAATCATGCTAAGCATCAAGATTCTAGCACTATCCTTATAGGATCAAATCAATGCCATTTACCTTGATTCATGAGATAATAATACCTTTTATTTCCACATTTATATCTTCCACCAACTAGGAATACATGCAACTTTATGTCACATTTCTGAACACTGACCAATGCATCCTTTGGACCCATTCACTCTATCCTCCACCATGCCAGCACTTTCAATTGTGTGCACTTGATTGTCCCTTTCATGCACTATCCTGTAGTCCCAATCATTAGACTTTATAAATCACCTTATATTAATTGATTCCCCTTTAACAAAGTACCTTTAGGGTTATAAACATTTAGTGGATCAATTCATACCATTTTGTATCCATACAAACCAAAAGCAAATACAAACAAATTGATTGTCATTGACAATTTAGATACCCAAAATTATGTTACTCACAAATTTTGTTTTAGACCTCAACAAGAAAATATCTCTACTGTAATTTTTTAGAACTAGGGATGTTAAAACATATCCAAAGGAGAGTCCAATCCAACAGTTAATGAAAAAGTTATCACCCTAGGACAGAGACCCATTTTCTATCAACACAAAACTCAGAAAATCCATCTTAATGCTCCTAGGGCATCTATTTACTTCAACAATACACAACCAATCAACTTCAAACCAATTTAATATTAAATATTCATGACTCTACTTCAAAATAAACCAAGATTAATATTTTTCCATTTGCTGAAACTAAATTTATAGACAAATCCTTGCATCTAACTGAGAAATTAGGGTTTTGAACCCATTTTCACTAATCTCCATGGATCTTCTTGGATCCTGCATGAAAATACCTCCAACTTGATTTAAATTAAAGATAGTTCATCATAGGAGACTCCCCAATACATATTTAATGTTATTTATTCTATTTTCCATTTAAGAAATGCTCTGCAACTGGTGAAAATGTGACTGAGAACAAAAAGACAGTCAAAGATTTACAAGAAACAACTTGTTTATTAATTAATAAGAATAAAAAAATTACAATACACTTGGGAGGTGTTTCCACTTTCCTCCTCAACAATCTATTCCTAGAGATCTCCTTGGGATGAGATTCAAAACTTCATGGTTGTCACCAAGAATGGTGATAGTCAGAATGTTGACTGCTGCTCTTGTAACAACTTTGTAGCCTCTTCACCTCTCTCTTGTAATTTGACCAAGGAAAGATTATATAACCTTCTTCTCTCCCTCTTGGTGGTTACCAACTGGCATAAATTCCCACAAAACCAAACAACTACCTCTTCATCTTCCAAGCAACTTTTAGAGCAACTTTTTAAATGTTGCATTACAAGTTTTTATGCAATATTTGCATTTTGACACATACAACCTCAAAAATTTTTGATAACCTTCTAAACATGTCATAATGGAAATGATTACATCATTTTTACATTTATATGGATCATTTATCACATTTTGACCTCCTAGACCTATCTAGGACCTTGTTGACAACTTTCAACAACTTCATTACAATTCTTTCTCTTGTTCTTATAAATGGATTCAACATGAATCAATACATCATACAGATGATCACAATGACTTAGAACATCATTAAAAAATATTTATTCTTCATTATTATTTGACCTTGTTTGATAAGGTTCCCCTACACCACTAACCTAGATTGATTTGATTCCCACCACATTTACCACTCTGAATCACTTAGAGTCTCAATCTTCCATTCACTCCACAATTTCATTATGCAATGAGTCAGGTAATAATATTGTACAAAAAATGCCTCTTACCATCCTAGTAGGTCTCCAGTGACACAAATGTGAATTTTTCTTAAAAATTTTCCAAAGCACCAGACAAACTCTCTATGATTTATGATACCCTTTTTAGTATACTTTATCATACCCGTCAGAATTTTGACACTAATTGTACACTTTTGATGCCAAATTTTGACAGGGATGCTATACTACCGGTAGGATTACCGTAGGAAAATATATTGGATAACCATCAAAGATACTACATTTTTTATGCCTCTTTGTGATGATGATGCTATACTACTGGTAGGAATACCATTGGAAGCAACGTTGGATAACCGTTGGTGATGCTCAAGTTCCAACACCCATTTTTGATGGCGATGCTATACTACCGATGGGTATACCATTGGAAATGTCACTGGAAAACCATTAGGAAAGCTACATTTTTTACTCCCGAGTTTGATGAAGATTCTATACTACTGATAGGCTTACCATTAGAAATGTCACTGGACAACTATCAGGAAAGTTACATTTTTTATGCCCATTTTTTTACGGTGATGCTATACTAACGATGGGTTTACCATCAAAAATATCACTCGACAACCATAGGGGATGCTACATTTTCAACACCCATTTTCAATGGAGATTCTATACAAACATCAGGTTTACCATTGGAAATTTCATGGGACAACCATTAAAGATGTTACATTTTCAACGCCCATTTTGATGGCGATGCTATACTATTGACATGTTTACCCTTGAAAATATCACTGGATAATTGTTGGGAATACTACATTTTTTATGCCCATTTTTTACAATGTTTGCATACTACAGATGGGTTTACCATTCAAAATGTCACCGGATAATCATCGGGATGCTATACTTCCGACAGGGGTACCGTCAGAAATGTTATAATAAATTTTGTATTTGTGTGGTTGTTTCCTATGGTTATAGCCATTGGAATAGAGATGGTTACTATTTCCATAGAAATTATTAATGAAATAAGTCCAACGATGCCTTCTATCGAATATGTGACAGATAGGCATTGAATATCCAAAAGATAGTCGTCAGAATGAGGCCTCAAATGTACTAGTGTAGGTGAACCATGTTAAATCTTTGTGTTATTGTATTTTCTTTCTTCTCTTATTTTCTTCATTATATTAATATTTTTTATTTCTCATATATACCTAAACCCTAAGATCTAATACCAGAGTGGTTTATACTTCATTGCTTTGGTAGTAAATCTCATATTCAAGTGGGAGCAATGATACATGAAGGTAGGCTTAAGGTTGATAAGTTCAACTAAAAAAACTACCATCTATGGAAGATGCAAATGGAATATTATCTACATCATAAGGATCTTTACTTACCATTGTGTGGAAAAGAAAATAAGTCATCAGGACTCTTGGTTTCTTTTCTTGCTGATATATGAAATTCTCAAAAAAAGCTTACTCTATCTATCCCAACATTGATCAAAGCAAGATACAAAAATAATAGAAACAGGGTTTTAAAACCCTCTGCACTTTGAGTTCCACAAACTTGGGTGGGATAACTCTTCTGACTTAGAATAGAAAAATCACAATACTATTCTAGCGGATAAAGTGGAATTATAGATACCGACCTCTGTAATATTGATTTAATAGATTAAAATGTAATGGAAAAGATTCATTTTAATAGTGATAGTCACTTATCCAAATTTAAAATAGACCAGTGCTTGAGCCAAGCATATGGAGTCACTCTAGATTTTCATAATCATTTGGTATGGACATGAACTTGAAAAAAACAACATATCTAAATAGATAATAGATATACCTTATACATATATCCTCACATTTATACGAAAATAATCATCAGATTCATTAAACATCGCAAGTTTGACTAAAATAAGCCTAAGGAAATTAAAGCTTTCCTTGAAAGATACCCCAAGACAACTTCAAAATATTCCTAATAGACACATAATTTGAATGATCCTTAATCACTCCAAATTAAACAAAACTCAAAACATAATAATGAAGACAAATACTTCTCATAAACTCATAAAACTATTGATGAATTCTTATTTGTATTCATATCATAAAATTATTACATTCAACATGACTTTCAAAACCCTCCTCAAATATATTGGTCTTCAACCAAATTTTATACAATTGAATTGTATTCCAAAATGAAAAAACTGACTATCCTTTCCCAGTAGTCGTGGAATCCTTTTATAACTAAGGATGCAACAAGCTTAGGACTTCCTGGGAAAGATTTACAAAATCTTGCAACAACTTTAGAAATAGCAAACTAACAATATTGCCAAAAGAATATGGGTGGCACAAAAGTATGCAAAGTTCGAATAGAATTGGTTGTTTCTTTTGAAAATATCCTTCTATCCTTTAAGCTTTGCCTCCCATCTATTCACCTCCTTGGTGGTGGGCCAATCAGAAGTCTTCTCTTGTTTCAGCTTTGTCATGGCTTCAGTCCAGATAGCATCCATAGTTGTCTTTGCCTCTGTGATAAACCTTGTCATATCTGTCTCAACCTTGAACAACTTGTCAATAATGTTATTGCGGTAACTAGCATCTACATCTTTCTCAATATTTTTTTACAGTATCATCTTTTAATATCTCATCAAACTCATTTTCCCAATCTTACTGTAGCTTTAAAGTGTTATCATTATTATAAATCTTAGGAACTAGTGGGGAGCATTGATCACCAAATAACTGCAACTTATTGTCTATCAACTCATTCTTACCATTGAAGAAGGCATAAGTATCATTTAGACAACTTATTATTTCAATATTATCAGATACTTTGTCAGGAAAGTAATCACTGTATAAGATGGTTATTTTCAATTTATCCATCACTCTGGCTTTTCCTGACAAAAACTTCACAGTTGGCTCAAGAAATGTCATAGCTTCCACCACTATCTTAGAAGCTTCCTTTAGCACTCCATATAAATTATATATCATCTCAGTTTTTTTCTTCAAAGAATTTATCCTGTGTTGCAAAATGGCAAGGATGATAGGAACTGCATTGTCCATTTTTTGCTCTAATGTCTTCTATGTTCTACCCTTTTCTGGTGCTAACTCTTCTTCTGTCTGAGTTGCTTCCTCTATTTTTTCTCTTTCAACTTCCTGAGAAATTTCCTCTGTTCTCTTTTTATCCAACTCCTTCTTCAACTTATCTATTTCATCCTCCAAAGTATAATTATGCATCATAACTTCTTCATGTTTCTTGGCCAAATTCATCATCTTACCAAAAAAAATTCATATCTTTTAGATAGGTCTTTTATTTTTTTCAAGTTCATAAAAGATAATTGGGTCATCAAATAAGAAATATCAATATCACTGGTATTCTAGAGGTTCCAGATCATCCTATCTACCCTTTTTTCTTCTCTAATGTTCAAAACCAGAGGCTTGTGTGTAGTAGGAGCAAGGGACCAAAGAGCCAGAGTTTTATATTTAGGATCAAATCCTGATCCTTTTAGTACATCACCTATTTAAAACTCTATCTTAAACATAGGATTTTCTTGTCTTCTGATTTGGTCAATGATGAAGGTGGACTACAAATCCCAATCAGGCATCAATAGCATTCCATTTATTTGTACCAAGATTCTTGTCTGTTCCGCAGTGATTATTTCACTCTCAGGGTCATATTCCTGAAGTGTTTTTATGATTTCTTCATTCTTTTCCACTTTTCCTTCTTCTACTATCAAGTTCTAACTCAAATTATATTGCTTCAACTTAATAAGGAAGCTTTTGAACTCTTTTGATTTCATGAAATCATCATCCTTGATTAACTCATTTGCGATCATGACCCTTTCATCTATTTATGTATTTAATAGTAGTTCATTGTCTCCACAAGCTTCATCCTTTGACCTTTTCTAATTGTTTCCTTATCTTTCTGAAGTACTTGCCATGTTCTTTAACTATTGCCTTGGCCATACTCCTTTTAGCCTACACCATTCTATGCTCTATTTTTTTTCTTTCTAGGTGGTTCCCTAGCAGAAGTGGCCTCTTCCCCAACTTCCTCCTCCTCTTCCTAGGGATGATCTAACTTTTCCAAATGTTCATCATCATGCAAAGCTATTTTACAGGGAGACCCATGAGACTGTGTATCTTTTACATAAAAATTTGGCACTTGTGCCATCAAATGGTCATATGATTCTAACATTTTATCAAACCTCTGTAAATAAGAAATATCAAGAAAGAAACCAAAAAAATAATTATCAGATTCCTTCCACTCAGCTTCAGCTCTTACTAATTCCTTCCACTTTCTTCTCCTTTCCTGAACTTCAACTTTATTTATCTGATTTCTTACCACATCCTCCTAATCCAAAGGTTCATGATCTCTCACCTGTTTCCAAGGAGTTAAATTTTTAAGGGTTGTCTTAAGGAACTGTTATGGATCACAGAACCTTGATACTATGGTGGATAGCCTATATTGTTTTAGAAAGCCATTAATCTATTCAAAAGATTTATTCCCTATAGAAAAAACATGCCCCACCCATAACCTTGGGGTAAAAGTACCCTTCTTCTTCCCTTCCAAGTATTCTTTATCAACCAATGTGATTTGCCAGATAAATTCTAAGAAAGCAATTCTAAGTGGAACAAATAGAGGGAGAACATGGGGTGGCTATGAATAGCCATAGACCCTAATGACTATGAGTTGATTAAATAAAAATAAATCCCCCCAGTTATGAGTAATAGACCAATTATTTATGAAATCCCATGGTCTCAACAACTTTTTCACATCAGTTGATAATCTTTCCCTAGTTACCCCTAATGCATCTAAAATTGGATCAAAAATCTAGTTATGAAAACACACAAAAGAGAAATCCTTAGAACCACTATCCCACACCTGAGTCCATCTTTGTATCAGCATCTCAACCTTGTATTCTAAATCAAATAATTCTAGTTCCTTATCCATAATATCTCTGTTGTAATATAAGATTAAGAACATCAAATGTGAATAATGCTTGAAAGAGGGAACAAGCACATCTTGTTGTATTTGCACCAGTGCTATATGTATGGCCTCAACTACATACCCTACATAATCAAAATTAGTGTTGACCTCTGGATGCTGAATATCCATGACCTTCATTAAGAGGTAAGAAAGAGTAGTTGAATCTACGTCAAAACCTAAAACTCTACTCAAACCATACACTGTACACCTAATGTAATTATGGAACATGGATAGATCAAAAGGAGGTTTCACATCCTCTGGGACTGACACCAAACTCCTATCTACCCTGGGCATGAACCTAGGCATTTTATGATTTTTGATCACTTTCTCCCTCTTCTCATAAACACTCTGCATTTTATCTAGGTCAATTTTAGTACAAATTGCACCTTGAATTTTGAAAACTTCAAAAACTATCCTCCTGTTGATGGATACTAGGGCTTCCTTGTTTTTCTTCCTAATTACTCTAGCTACCAGAAAATAATTCTTAGCTAGTTCTTTTATTAAATAAATATCAACATAAACATCAGTAACACTCAATTTTTCCATATTTGAATTCCATGGGTTGCAAATTGGGCTTTATTTAACCCTATTATTCCAGAAATAGTGACACAAAGCATTACCAGAATAATTGAATGTGATAGGATTCCTGTATTGGCACCATCTGTCAGTCCATTCCTCCCAATCTACATTGTTTGAATTAGAAGACCCTGGCAAGAGGTCTATGAATTCCTTTGAATACTTCTTCACTGTCACTGTCTTCTTCCCAGTTCCCTTAGAAACTGCACTTGAAGTTGCTTGACTCATCTTCTCCTTTACAAATTTGATCTTAGGTAAAACTTCTCTACACTTTGCTTAGAAAAACATAAGGTAGAAAATTAGAAGTGTATCAAATGAATGTATATTCAATCATACTTATATCCCATTTCATAAGCGTCTTGTCTTCATTACTACAACTTCTCATACTTGCATAAACAAGCGTTAATTCCTGCAACTGGTGGAACCATAAATTCAAACTTGCATATCCTTGTTGTAAAAAACTATATAATTTCTTCCTTCTTGTCACTTAAAAGTGGGCAAAGGAACCATGTCATGTTGTTTCACATTCAATGTCTAATCATACATTTAAAACTTTCATCGTGAGTGAGAGACAAAATCTTCACCTTTTATCTCTTCGCAAACTCGTAGTGCTTTATTTATTGATGCTTGAGACTTCACGAGTGAGCAATGAAACACAAGTTATTTGAATTATACCCCATCGCAGACTCACAAAAATCCTTTTAAGTGATCTTCCTCAACCTTTGTGAGTGGGAGAGAGTTCATTTGAAATTGGACAACTTAACTACATCGCTCACTCGCTATCCACTTTTGACAACCGCTTAGCCTTAGCGAGAAAGTGATGATCACTAATTCTTTCATTCACACACTCACAGCTTAAAAAACACTAACCAAAAAAATAGTGTGAGTGAGAACCATTACGAAAACCTTCCTTGGTCGCACACTCGCTAAATCCAAATGTTTCATTGAATCATTCATCGCGACTGAGTGATGACTAATCTTTTCTCCTTACTTTCTTCATTCGCACACTTGCCATGTCTCTTTGACTTGGTCCTTTATTACTCGCAAGGGTGTAGGGATTGAGTCCCCTGTTCACACAAAGAAATGCATTAGAATAAAAACTGTGTGAATGAGAAACAACCCTAGGACCAACTCTTTTTGCATGCTCGTGTAGAAAAAGATAGACATGAAAAATTACTTGTGAGTAAGCGATTGCCTTAAAAATTTTCAATGTTTTCACAGTCGTAGGCTGACCATGACTTAAAATGATTGCAATTGCGTGATATACAATTCCTAGACCGCTCGATCACTCGCAAAGTAAATACTAACAAGTTAAAAACTCAATGATTGAGCGATGAACAAAATCTTATCAACTCACGCATTCTCCATCTAAAAATATTTAATAGAAAATACATTGCGTCTGCGCAATGAACACTCTTGACCAGTTTTTTGCTCACTCACACAATTAAAACAAATTAAGGAATGAACGTGAATGTGCGACTAACCCTAAAAATGAACAACCCGAGGACTTAAAATAATTTGGACCCCCTTTTCACAAGAAATGACAAGATTGGAACATAATCACGTGGTAAAAAGGCCATTATTTAAAATTTGAAAATTTTTAGAATATAGTGCTAACAGGGACTATGTCAAATAAATAATGGGAGGTTCCTCATACGAGGGCACTAGCTACAAAATGATTGTGTTTGGAATCATTGTGATTTTTAATATAAAAATAGAAGCAACAATGGAGATTCTAATGAAGGCATTAGACAAACTGTACCTCAACCTCAAATAAGGTATTTTTTATGAAACAAATATTTTATATGAACATGTCATAAGTTGTTTATGTTAGTGATCATTTCAATGAGTTTAACATAGTTACTAGTTAGCTAAGTTCTGTAAAAGTAAATTTTGATGGTGAGGTTAGGGCTCTCTTGATTTTATGCTCATTTCTTGAAAGCTAGAATTACTTGGTCATGGTTGTAAGTAACTCTATCCCTAGTTCAAATACTTTAAAGTTTGATGATGTTGTTGGTGTTATCCTTAGCAAGGAAATGTGGCAAAAAATAATGGGTGAGACAATCAGTTAATGCTTTGGTTATTGAGAATAAGTGATGATAGAGGGAAAGATTTAATAACCTGACATAATTGTCGGAAATCAAGAAAAGACATATCTAAATCTAGGGTAAATGTAGAGTGCTAACATTATGGAAACAAAGGACATCTAAAGAAAGATTGGTGGTCTCAAAAGGAAAAACAAGGGGATGGACAACAACAAAATAACAAGGAAGCAAATGTAGCAAGTGATCTATAACAAGATGTTTTTATTCTTTCTTTGGATAATATTATTGATTCTTGGGTGTTATATCCAGGGGCGTCATTTCATGCCACACCCCATAGAAAATATTTTCTAGACTATGTTCAAGGTGATTTTTGACAGGTTTATTTAGGTGATGATGAACCATGCAAAATTGTTAGAAAGGGAAACATAAAGATAAAATTACCAAATGGAAGTCAATGGTTTCTAAAAGAGGTGAGATATGTTCCTACTTTGAGAAGGAATTTAATATCAGTAGGAGAAGTAGGAAGTGATGGTTGCACATTTGTATTCACAAATAATTCATGGAAGGTTATTAAAGGTTTATTGGTAATAGATAAAGGGGAAAAGGCGGGTACACTTTATTTCTGTATTGGTAATATTCATTATTCTATTTCCCTAGCTTCCACAAGGATGTATATGATAGTATAGTACAATTAACTTAGGCACATGAGTGAGAAGGGGATGAATCTTCTGCATTGAAATAATTTATTGCTAGGTTTGAAACAAGTTGATTTGGATTTTTTTGAAAACTGTATCTATGGGAAGAAAATAGGGTTAGATTTCTTAGAGTTGAGAAGGAAAAGAAAGTGAGAGGTTAGAGCTTGTGCATTCTAATGTATGAGGATTAGCCAAGGTACCATCCCTTGGTGGGTCTTATTATTATATTACTTTTATTTATGATGCAACTAGGAAAACTTGGTTTTATTTCATTCCAAAAAAATATAATGTATTTGAAGTCTTTAAGAAATTGAAATCTTTGGTTGAGAATGAGACAAGAAATAAGATGAAGTGTCTCAGATCAAATAATGGAGGTGAGTACTATAGTAGAGATTTTTATAGTTATTGTTCATACCAAGAGATTCTCGAGTAGAGCCCTAAACTATATCAAACAATCACCGAAAGGTTCAAGACACCTTCTACTCACCATACAATATAGGGCTCTGTCAGAGTTCCCAAAACCCACACATACAAGACTAGAGTAAATTCCTAGCCTTCAATACCCTTAAGGTACTCTTAGGTCACAACTAGAAAAAATCACTTCAGGGATGGAATAGGGGTTCTACCAAGGTTAGACATCTTTCTTAGATGCCATACAAGACAAATCCCACACATAAATAACTCTGAGACACAAGTTAGACAGCAAAGCCTATATAGGGCTACAAGGAGAAAAAATGGATTAATGAAGGAAAATTACATGGAATTCCACAAAATAAATCTTTACCACCCTCAAATTCTTCAATCCACTCACCAACAACACCCTCCAAGTTAGGACTCTTGACCAATCTCCTAACTCCTGTTGTTCCCAATTTCCTCCTAGGCCGAATTGGGCAATTAGGTCTCTTTTCCAAAGAAATTGAGGTACCCTCCAATAAATACAATTTTAATACTTTTAGTATCATACCAAACTACTAAATCCAAGGATTTAGGTCTTCATTCCACCCCTGGGCCAAGTTGTGCTTCAAAAACCAAATTCTAGACAGTCACATCTAGATGTCTATCCAGATGGTTTAAATTTCTCTCTCTCCATCAAATGCCTCCTAATTTTAGACCACAAAAATATTAAATTACATCCTCCCTCCTTTCTTTCCACCAAGGCTTATATTTTTCCCATGGTGGAATCTCTGGGAAAGAGGAAATTTGTCTCGAAACCCTAGTTAGGGCCTTCGTGCAACCTGTGGCTATTCAAAATGGGGTAACTTTTGTTCCTCCCCACTTCTAGTCTTCAAACCGCTTGAAAAATTATCATAATACACCTAAATAAATTTTATAATCCTTTAATGGTGTATTGGGATCCATATAGATTTGTACAATTCATAATACAGTTGAATTTAAAGGGAAAAATAGTTGATTTTATTGATTTGAATATGAAAACTTTACAATAGATTCACCCCAAATTTGGAGTAAGGTTTTTCAACCTTTTCATAAAATTCCCAAACATTTCCAACTGCCAAAAGTGGTTGTGAATTTTGGGATTCAAAAGTTGCACTTTTTGACAAAAAGTTGCATTATGCAACATTGCAACATTGACAACATTTGATAACTTTTTACAAAAGATGTCTAATGTTACTAAACTTGTAAAGTTTTTTTTTTAGACTCCACTAAAGACCTTAGAAAGGTTAAATGAACATTTTCAACCTTCATTAGAAATCCTATTCTACTCTAGTCAAATCTAGCCAAAAATTGTCGAAAATGACTAAGGTAGACAACTAGGTTTATAACATCACCTAGTGTCCCCTTGTCTTACAAACATGACTTTATTAAAAACATTGGAACCTAGATCCAATTAGTAACCTAAAACTTTTATCTTGGGTCCACTAATGTTCTTATAGTGGATGAATTGGGGGTGCTCCTGCACCATACTCCTGGGGTGCATTGATGCAAAGTGGCAAACAGAAGCCTTCAAACAATGCACAATTGATGAGGTTCAGTGTCTCAACTACCCAAATGGGGTCCAAGTGCTCAATAATTATCACAAGTATGGAAAGGACTATGGGAAATGGTTATCACAACCCAAAAACCCAAGGAAACCTAATCACTAGGCTATGCCAAGTCCAGAACACCTATAATTGAGAAGTCACCAATAGGTCTCCTTAACCCAAAAGGAAACCAAACCCCATGAGACAAATTATAAGACTAGGGGTGGCCTACAATCACTGTTCTTGCCTATTTAGGTCCTATTTATTTATTTCCAATGGTTATTTCATTTACAAGAAACCCATAACACTAAGTTGCTTCACAACCTAAGGATTTGGCTTGTAGCCCTTTCTAGAGGGTAATTTGAACATAAGTCAAAATACTTCCAAATGAGGTATTGAATTGGTTAGGGATTCTAATACCCTTTAAGTCTTTACTAAACATATCCAAGCATCAAGGAGTGGAGGCAAACCGAAGTCACTGCTGTCACAAGTTTTAGACCAGACTAATAGGCCTAATTAGGTCTCCAAATGCACTACAAGTGCTCTTTCTCCTAATCCAATGCAAAAAATAAGGATGGGGGCATGTGTGTACATACAAAAGAACTTATAATCCAAGGTTATAGGTCTTGGTGAATCCCCAACCAGAATTTATGGTGACTGTCCTAAGTCACAGAATGGTGCACACATGAGATGTACACCTAGGGCTTTGTGGAAAACTCACTCCTCTAAAAATCCACACTCCTAACCTAAAAAAGATTAAAATAAATTGGAAAAGGTTGTATTCCACCAAGGGGCATCAATTTCCCATGGTGGAATGGGACCAAACAATCAGGCCCTATTAGAAACCCTATTTTTAAACCTCAATTCCAGGCACTCCTACTAAAAATCAGATATCTTCCAATCTAAGGCATATCAATACATGAGACCAACTGAAAATGGAAGAAGACTTAAGGCTTCAACTTTTGGATTTACTGTTTCATGCCCTCATGTCCGTACCTATCCATACAAGATCACTGTCCTCGGGAATCTGTAGAAAATTAGTTTGTTTTTATTGATTCAAAATGCCAAGTTACATATCTTACCTTCCACCCACCTGAAAGGGATATTTGGTTACAACCAAATTTCAAACTATCTGACCATTGGGGGCTAAGATTACAACTTTGGCAAGAAGTTGTCAAAGTTGCTAAGCAACTTTGACAATATTTTTGCAATTTTTGCTTTCTAGGATACCAAACTTGGTCTAAGCCTAATCTAGTGATCCAAGTGATCCAACATGGATCTAAAACATTAAAAACATGAAAAATGACTAAATCCTATGATTTTAGGCCCATTGAACACTCTTGACCATAGTTAGCCAGGGGCTTATAATTGTGCCAATCCTGGAACTAGGCCTTACAACTTGGTCTAGGTGCCTGACTAATAACTTCTAAACTAAGTAGAGAGTTTAGGACTCTTAGTTGCAATTTTTGATGAGTTTAGAGTAGGTGCTCCTGCACCATGCATTGATCTCAATTCCTCTTGAGATGAGGTCTTCTAAACTTGAACCATGTCTTTGAATCTATTTCTCATCCATCCATACAGATTCTTCTTCAGGACTCCCTTGCCACTTGACCAATTATTTTTTATAAACATTCTTCCTTGTTTGTTTGATGATCTTTATGTCCAATATCTTGTCAAGCTTCATTTTTTCATGAGAGGGTATCCTTGCAACATCTCCTTCAAGTTCTTCAACTTGCACTTCAAAACCTGCATTCACATCACCTTTATAGGGGGCTAGATCACAAAAATTAAATATAGGGGAGATACCAATGTGTGAGGGTAGTTTAATCTCATATGCATTCATCCATTCTTCTTCAACACTAGACAGAGTCCTACTATCTTCATGAGTAGTTTATTGTGCTTGCCCTTAGGCAATCTTTCCTTCTTCAAATACTCCCACACTAAGTCTCCAACCTATAACTGTACATCCCTACTATGCTTTTCCTTCACTTTTTAATACTTGTATGCACTCTTCTCAAGTGCCAATCTCATTGAGTCATTAATTTCTTTCATATTATCTACAAACTCTTCTCCATGAGGACTGACTGGAGTGTTTGGTGGAAATTCTCTGAGTTCCAAGATGCCTCTTGGAATTTTCCCATACACAATCTAGAAGGGACTCTTCCCTGTGCTCCTGTTGGCTGGGTCATTGAAAGCAAATTCTGCTTGGGGCACGATTGAATCCAACTTATCACCATACTGTTTTGTCAAACACCTAAGTAGATTTCCAAGTGACTTGTTGACAACTTCTGTGCCCATTTTTTTGTGGATGGTAGGAAGAAATAAAACTTAGATTGGTCCCTAAACTTTTCCATACAGTCCTCCAAAAGTGACCAATAAACTTTACATCTCTATCAAACAGAATGGTTTGAGGCAAACCATGTATCCTCACAATTTATTTGAAGAATAAATTTGCAATAGATGATGCATCATTGGTACTTTTTCAAGTGATGATATGGGAAATTTTACTAAACATGTCCACTACCACATAGATGCTATCATACCATTTTTGTGTCCTAGGTAATCCCATCACAAAGTCCATGCCACAACTCTCCCAAAGCCTTGTAGGAATAGGTAGAGGTTGGTATAACCCTACATTTGTAGATGTACCCTTGGCCCTTTGACAAATTGTGCATGTCTCCACAATATTTCTCACTTTAGTCTCAAGCTTTGGCCAATAATAGAACCTTCTTACCTGTTCCAATGTCGTATCCAATCCAAAATGTCCTCCCATGTTGCTTGCATGTTTTTCTCTACTGATGTTCTCCCTCATTGAACACTTTGGGATGCATAACTAGTTTCCTTTGAATATCAAACCATTTTGGATCAATTAATCTACATACTCAACATGATAAGCCTCAAAAAAGTCAAAACATACTTTATAAATAATAATGAAATCATCATCATCTTTATGCATATCCTTCAAAGAATCAATCCCTACACTTTGAAGTTGGATTTATTGCACTACTAGATTCCTTCTACTCAATGCATCTCCCACCTTATTGGAAAATCCCTTCTTGTGTTTTATTTAAAAGGTGTATTCTTGTATTGATTCCACACATTTCATATGTTTGTGGCTTAGTTTCTCTTGATTGTTCAAGAAACTCAATGATTGGTTGCCTGTGAAGACAACAAATTCTTTTGGCAGGAGGTAGTGCCTCCATTTCTTCAATGACTAGACTAATGCATATATTTCCAAGTCATGAGATGATTATTTCCTCTTTGTTTCATTCATTTTGTCACTGAAAAAGGCTATAGGCCTCCCTTCTTGGCTCAAGACAGCCCCTATAGCTAGGTTAGAAGCATCACATTCAATAGTAAATATTTTTTCAAAATAAGGAAACACTAGGATAGGTTTCTCCAGTACCTTTTTCTTCAGCATTTGGAAGGCTTCTTTTGCATCTTTGTTCCACACAAACTTGCACTTTTTTCCACCCTTGATGGTTTCAAGGATAGGAACACATAGCTGATTGAAATTCCTAATGAACTTTTTGTAAAAAGATGCAAGCCCATGAAAACTCCTAGCTTCAGTCATTGTCCTAGGAGAAGGCCAACTCAAGATTGTTTCTACCTTCTCAAGGTCCATTTTGATGTTCCCTCCTAAGATCACAAATCCTAAATATACAATCTCTTCCTACATAAAAGAAAATGTCTCCAAATTTATAATGAGCTTTTCTTCATGCAATCTCTTTAGGACCAAGTTAAGATGTTCCAAATGTTCATCCTTATTCTTGCTAAAAATAAGAATGTCATCATGGTACACTACGAAAATTTTTCCAAGGAATAGTTTGAGCACTTCATTCATGACCCTCATGAATGTGCTAGGAGCATTTGATAGGCCAAAGGGCATCACTCTCCACTCATACAAGCCTTCATTGGTTTTAAAGGTAGTTTTCCACTCATCACCAGCCCTAATCCTAATTTGGTGGTAGACACTTTTGAAATCCACCTTGGATTAGTACCTTGTACCTCCTAAGTGATCCAATAGATCATCTATCCTATGCATAGGAAACCTATACCTAATTGTGATTCTATTTATTGCTCTAGAATTAGTGCACAATCTCCATGTGACTTCCTTCTTAGGAGCCAAAAGAGAAAGTACTACACAAGGACTGAGACTTTTGGTTATCAATCCCTTATCTAGGAGTTCTTGGATCTATTTTTCCATATCCTTATTTGGAAGGCTTCTTCTACATCAATTCTATATTGTGGCTTATATCTCTTATTGGGGGTAATTCATTAGGCAAGTCCTTGATCACAATGTCTTTGTATTTTTCAAGTAGGTCTGTTACTTTTTTAGGGCCTACTCTTCTCAGGGGTTTTTCTTCCTTCTCAACCTTCTTAGGTCTATCATGCTTAGGTAAAATGACTAAGGCATAACAAGGGGTCTTTTCTTCTTTCAAAGTTTCCAAAAACTCTTTTTCACCTACAAATAAAAATTTAGGATCTTTTATCTCTTCTAAAAAATTAGAAAGGGGTAAGAAAGTTACCTTTCTCCTTTTTATTTGATTGTATATGTGTTCAACCTTCCATCATGGTGATCCTCCACATCATATTTCCAAGGTCTCCCAAGTAGAAAGTGGCAAGCATCCGTAGGAACAATGTCACAGAGAACTTTGTCTTTGTACTTTCCAAGTTGGAACTCTACCCATGATTTCTCCTCTATGACAGTTTTCTGGTTCTTTGTGATCCATGACTCCATGTAAGGGTTTGGATGTGGCACCCTTCTTAGTTTAAGCTTCTTCACTACTTCTTCAGACACTACGTTGTCCTTAGACCCACTGTCTATCACTATCTTGCACACTTTGTCTCCAATATTGTTGGTGGTTCTGAATAAACTCTTCCTCTGAGGGGGTTCTTGGGTGCTTGGAGCCTTCAACAATGTCCTTCTCATCATTAGGACTTCTCCTTCCTCAGGTGGTGCATAACACCCATGTGTATTGTCTCCTCGGTTCTCTTCTTCCCTGGCTATGTTTTCCCTTCTCTCTGCCTGATTTCTTGCCTTCTCTGGACACTTGGATGCTAAGTGCCCTAGTCGGTTACATATGTAACACCTTGGAGGTCCTAAAATTCTCCTTCCAAACCTTTCCCTTGAGTCTCCTCTTCTCCCCCTATAGGAGCCTCTAGAACTACTTTCTCCAAAAGAGTTCTCTTGATTGGTTTCTCCAAAGTTCCTAGGGGTTTTTCCTCTCCCACTATTTTTTCCTCTTCCTCTATTGTCAAAGTCTCTCTGGCCTCTTCCTCTTCCACTTTTCTCTTGCCTTCTCTTGAGCTTTTCCTCAACTTTCAACGCTAATTGATAGAATTTCTGGACAGTAGTAGAACATAAACTTAGTTCATCTTGAATGTTTATCCTTAGCCCTTTCATATACCTAGAAATTTTTACACTCTCTAGTTCCACTAACTTAGAATTCATGGTAAGTTTATGGAATTATTCAATATAGCTTGAGATATCCATCTCCTTTTTCCTTAAACTTTGTCTCTTCCTATGAAGTTGAAATTCATAGTCTTCAAGCACATAGGCTTCCTTCACCAAGGTCACCATCTTCTTCCATGTTCCTATTGGATTCTTATCCATCTTCACCCTTTCTGCTTGATTGAAGTTCCACCAAGTTAGGGTCGATCCCTTCAACTTGGACTTTGCTATCTTAACTATCCAATGCTCTAGTATCTCCTCACAGTCAAAGAAACTAGTGAGTGCATCAACCCAATCCATGACTTCTTCTGGATCCATCTTCCCACTGTAGAAAGGCAGATCAAGCTTACTATCCATGGTCCTTCTCTCCATGGATTTCAAAGTCTTCAAGAGTAGCCTCTTTTCTACAGGGAATTCTTCTTCATCCTCCTACCAAGGGGATTCTTCTTCACTCCCATCCTCTTAATCTCCATATTTTCCACTACTCCCTATCTTGACTTGTTTCTTAAGCCTTTCCATTTCCTTCCTCATCAATTTCCTTTCAATATCATGTTCTTTCACCACTCTTAGTAGTTCCGCATTAGTCATCCTATTTGGAATTTCACTATCTTCTCCACCATCTAACATGGTTGAAACTTGTCTTCCTTCAAAGATCTAATAATTTCTCTGATACAACTTGGAGTAGAGCCCCAAAATATATCAAAAAATCACCAAAAATTTTAAGACACCTTCTACTCACCATACAATCTACGACTCTGTCAGAGTTCCCAAAACCCACACATATAAGACTAGATTCAATTCCTAGCCTTCACTACCCTTAAGGTACTCTTAGGTCACAACTAGAACCAATAAATTTAGGAATGCAACAGGGGTTCTACCAAGGTTATACATCTTTATTAGATTCCATACAAGACAAATCCCACACATAAATAACTCTGAGACACAAGTTAAACACCAAAGCCTATATAGGGCTACAAGGAGAAAAAATTGATTAATGAAGGAAAATTACATGGAATTACACCAAAATAATTCTTGAGCACCCTCAAATTATTCAATCCACTCACCAAAAACACCCTCCAAGTCAGGACTCTTGACCAATCTCCTAACTCCTGTTGTTCCCAATTTCCTCCTAGGCCTAATTGGGCAATTAAGTCTCCTTTCCAAAGCAAGTGCCTCAAATTAGAATCACCTTCAAATAAATCCAATTGGAATAATTTTAGGATCATACCAAACTATTAAATCCAAGGATTTAGGTCTTCATTCCACCCCAGGGCTGAGTTGTGCTTCAAAAACCAAATTCTGGACAGTCACATCTAGATGTCTGTCCAGAGGGTTTAAAGTTTTCTCTTTCCATCGACTGCCTCCTGATCTGAGACCATAAACATATTAAATTACATCCTCCTTCCTTTCTTTCCACCAAGGCTTATATTTTTCCCAGGGTGGAATCTCTGGGAAAAAGGAAATTTGTCTCAAAACCCTAGTTAGGGCCTTCCTACAACCAATGGCGCTATTCAAAATGGTGTAAATTTTGTTCCTCCCCACTTATATTCAAACCACTTGAAAAATTCTCATAAGACACCTGAATAACTTTTATAATCCTTCAATGGTGCACTGGGATCTGTACAAATCTGTACAATTCAGAATACAGTTGACTTTACAGGAAAAAATAGTTGATTTTATTGATTTGAATATGAAAACTTTACAATATATTCACTCCAACTTGGGAGTAATATTTTTCAACCTTTTCATACAATTCCAAAATAGTTCCAACCAAAAAAATTGGTTGTGAACATTGGGATTCAAAAGTTGCATTATGCAATATTGCAACATTGACAACATTTGACAACTTTTTACAAAAGATGTCTAATGTTACTAAACTTGTAAAGTTTTGTGTTTAGACTCCACTAAAGACCTTAGAAAGTTTAAATTAACATTTTTGACCTTAATTAGGATTCCTAGTCTACTCTATCCCAATCTACCCTAAAATTGTCCAAAATGACTAAGGTAGACAACTAGGTTTATAACATCACCTAGTGTCCCCTTGTCTTACAAATAGGACTTTATTGAAAACATTGGATCCTAGATCCAATCAGTAACCTAACCCTTTGATCTTGGGTCCACTGGTGTTCTTATAGTGGATGAATTGGGGGGTGTTCCTGCACTAGATTTGTAAACAAAAGATAGTTCCTAGAACCCTAAAAGAAAATGGTGTTTTTGAAAGGATGAACAAAACTATCATGGAGCATGCAAGGAGCATGAAATTGCATGTAGGATTTCCTTTGAAGTTTTCGAAGACATTTTAGATTATATTATCTACTTAATAAATAGAGGGCCTTAAATTTCCTTGGATGGTGGTATTTTTTAGGAGGCATGGATAGTAAAAAAGTTAATCTACTCTTTTCTGAATAGGTTTGGTTGTGAAGCATTTCTCCATATTGATATCGAAAATTGATCAAAGCTTGAGGTAAAATCCAAGAAGTGTACTTTTATTGGGTACATTGTTAATGATTTTGGTTATCATTAATAGGATTTTGAGAATCAAAAAATCATTAGGAGTATAGATGTCATATTCAATGATAAGGTAATTGTACAATGATTAGATATAGGGAAAGAAGCAAGAACAGGAACACACCGAACACATTTTGCTTGATGACATCCCATTAAATGTAGTCCCAACAGTGCCATAAAATATTGAATAATCATAACTACAAAAAATTCCTCAAACTCTAGTAATAATATCTTTCAAGATAAATAGACCTCCTGAACAATATTCCCCTTCATTATATTATGTATTATTGACTAATTTTGGTGAACCATAAAGTTATGCAGAAGCAATGCATGCTGAAACTAGGAAAAAATGGGAGCAGGGAATGAAAGAGGAGATGGATTTCTTGATACAAAATCAAAATTGGGAGTTAGTTGAATTTATTGAAGGTAAAATATCATTTCCTAACAAATGGTTTTACGGGTTAAAGGAAGAACTTGCAGGCAAGAAAAGATACAAGGCTATACTTGTGGTCAAAGGTTTTGCACAGAAAAAAGGTATTGATTTTGATGAGATGTTTTCTCTTATTCTTAAAATGACCTCAATTAAAACTATTCTAAGTCTTTCTTCAACAAAATATTTTCATCTAGAAAAATTAGATCTCAAAACAACTTTTCTCCATACAGATTTGGAGGAGATTTATATGCAGCAACCACAAGGATATGAATTCAAATGTAAGGAAAATTTAGTGTGTAGGTTGAAGAAGAGCTTGTATGTGCCAAAAAACCACCCCAAAAATGGTATTTTAAATTTGATAGTTTTGTGGTTGACCAAGGTTACAACAGGTGTCATTCTGATCATTGTGTTTATTTCAAGAGATGGGATAGTAGTAGCTATATTATCCTATTATTATATGTTGATGGTGTGTTTTTTTTCAGGTCTAATATGCAGCATATAAATGACCTTAAACAAAATTAGCACAATTAGTTTCTATGAAGGATTTGGGTGGAAAAAAACAAATCCTTAATATGAGAATAACTAGGGATTGGAAAAGTCACACATTGACATTATCTTAGAGTGCTTACATATGTAGTTCCTTCCATGTTTGCATTCTATTCCATGGTTATTTTGATCTGAGAGATACTCTAGTTTCTATTAGTTGATTATCTACATGATGAGATGCATCAATGACTACTCATTATTTTGATTTTCAGTATCATAGTTGTTATATGTTAGACTATGTTTCTATTTCAGTTTGATCATATATGCATGATGATACTATTTGATGTGACATGATGCTTTATGATGATATCTAGTTTATTTTGTATTCGGACTATGGATTATGGATTATGCATCTAGAGTATGTTAATTGGACTCATGATTATTTTGCTTATATGTTTTGGATATTTGTCTTTTACCTTCAGTTGGTATATGCTCAGAATAGCATTTAGATGATTATTTAAATGCCTTAATTTAATGCATTCATATATGGCTATATGTTGTGTATAATGTATTGCACCACTGTTATACATTTTATCCCATTGGCGTTGGCACAAAGTGAGACAAAATTGTAGTCACTTGCTTATGAGATCTACACAATGTCATGTTCTCCTTCATTGTGATTATCTGCGTTATATGTGATTTAGATATTTGTATATTGAGCATATACACTTAATGTTTGCATGTTTATTGAACAAGCACCAGGTACATTCATCCTGAGTTTCAAGATTTGAGTGTGTACCTATATCCTCGGAAGTCCCTATATATTGAGATAATGTCTTCCCTATATGTAAAACTTATCTGTATTATTGTTATGATTATCCCTTTGGAACATGTTGGTAAATCCATACTTCATGATGCATTATGTGATTTGACCCATGAGCATGTCTGTGCATTTAGAGTTTTGTAGTGGTCACGAAAGGTTTTAATTTTAAATGTTGATTTTTATTGCGTTTGGGGATTTTTTATTAATTTAATTTAAATTACTAGCTAATTTGTCGTAGTTGGATTCTATATGCTTGGAATCGATTTATTTATTTGTAAAAAGGGGCTGGTATATTATTTAAGTGGTTAAATGATCTATTATAAGTCACTTTTGTAAAAGTTCTTATATTGGCAAAAGTGAGTTTTTAATCTCACTTATTTTTGGTGTCATTGGGTTTTTTTAGATTTTTTCTCCAAAACCTCTTGGATAAAATATTGCTTTTCTTGTTGCGTCAGATTCATTTATCAGATCTTTGTGAGGATTTTCTTGTTGTATTCAGGGCAAGATTCTCCATCTTCGCCAAACCTTTCATTCGCTTGGGCATTGTATCTATTTCTTGCTCCATTTTCTGGTTTTTGGTTTTTTGGTGTGAGGTAGGGCTCTTGTGATCTCTTCCTATGCTTCATAATTTTGTTTTATTTTGATTTTTTTAGACTTGCGGGTTGAGAACTAGTGTTCCCCAACAAGATTGTTTATTTACATTTCCCTTTTGGACAAGAACAAGTATTTATATATTTTCATGCTTGCGGTTTGAAGTTCTCACCTATTATGCTGCTAGAATTTTTATTTATGCCCATATTTTAGTTTTTATTTAATTTTTAGGACTTTGGGTATGAAATGCACAAAATGGGTTTTAATTTCATTGATTTTTGAGAAGTTTTAATTTTGGGCATTTTTGTGGTTGCCTCATTTTGTGTGCTGCCCAGATTTGTGCTTGGAACTTTTTTGGCATTTTTCATTTATTAGAATGGATTTACCTCCATGTTTACAAGAATACTATGGTTTTAATTTTTGATTTATGGATTCATGGACAAATTTGTACTCCCAAAAAAGTGCTCGGTAGAGTGTGTTTTTGTACTTTCATGAGATATTGACATTCTTGATATTTTGCCTCTTTGCTCATCTTGGATTGCATTGAGATATGTGTTGATGGTTTCCATTCCCAGCCAAAAGAGCATTAAGTGTTCCTTGACATGATCTTGCAAGACCCATACTCTTGGATTGAGGCCAATCAAGCCCCTTTGAGCATTTTGGGATTTTTTGGGTTTATGGCATTTTGTGTTGCATTGTGGTCCTCATTTTATAATGAGAGGGTTAATGTTTGGGTAGAGGGTGGAGTGGCTTCTCACGGTTACCTTGGCCTAGAAGTGGCCAATCTAGTAATGTGTAAAATTTATTAATAATCGATAACTTAACAAACACGTGGGGTAATAAAACTTAATAAGAAAGAGAAATTTTGACTACCTGGCCTTGCAAGAGAGTTGATTAAAGGTGAGTTAGTGTCTAGCCTCAAATGGAAGATGATCAAAGACATGGTATCAAGCCTCCCAAGGGATTTGATCAAAGATACATTTCAAGTCTGGCCTCCCAAGGGAGTTGATCAAAGACTCGATGCTACTTGGGTTACTATGAGCCAAGTAATGATACTCCACTAGAGTACCTTCATAGTATCCTATAGAGAGCTCTGAGTAGTGACATGAGACTTTCATTGAGATCCACTTGGTTTTTTGTGTCGCCCTTGAGTCATGCATTGTTTGGCATCTGTGTAGCCTCTTATGTTTTTTTTCTTTGTGATTTTGGTCGGGTTTCTATCTCCATGAGCACGACAAAGTGGGCCTATGGGTTCCGCATGGTTGGGTGGCATTGCTAAATATATCACTATTGTGGATCAGAGTATGTGGATGAACTCTCTTGCTACATGGTTTTGATTTTTTATGCTCACTCTCATAAATGATTTTATATTTGATGTTGTATGTAATATACATTTAATCTATCATTGTACGTTCATGCTTTATTTTCATGTTTATTGACGCAATCGAGTGACCATTGCCTCACTAAGTGTGTATCCGGTACTCCCTAGTGTGGAGTTAGATGTATTTGAGCCATGCATTAGTGTTAGCCTAGTTTGTTCCTTTACACCTTATGTTTTCAGTCAAAATCATCCCGATCATCATATACAAATAATGAGAGTCATCTCTGACTCTTGAGTCTAAGAATTTTTGGTCTCAAAATTCACTAGTAGACTATTTTGACAAATCATTATCTGCATAGATCAATGTTTGCGTAGATCAATATCTATGTATGAGGTCCTTTGTCTATGACCTCACTAAATTGGGTCTTTTTTGGACTTCACCAGTGGTTCAATCTACGTCTACACAGATCAATGTCTTTACAGCCTAATCATCATCTCTGACTTTTTCACCCTCATCTCCGCCCAGTATGGAGTTGTTTCTAGTTTCGAGCTGTGGTCTTGAAATTTGAGCTTGTGGGTTGGATTTCCAAGGGACATTGATTGTTGTGGCAGCCTTTTCATTGCTTGTTATGATTTTTTGTTATTAATTTGGGTTGGTATGTGATTTTAGAAAGGTAAATGATCTTTTATGCTTAACCATTTTGGAATTGTACTTTGGGGTTAAAAAGAACATTTTTTGGGTGTTGCATGATCTAGTTGTGGCTTGGGAATATTTGGAAGTATACCATATTCCTTATATTATTTTTTTGTTTTTTTCACTTGGGTTCTTTATGTCATTGCAATATATCTATAAAAAAAATTAGTGCATGTTTTATCCTTATTTTCCAAGGGTTCCTGAGTGGGGCACTACATCTAGTATGAGAGCCCATGTTCATACATTGGGATCTCTTTGTTATGCTCCCATGGTGGTTGGTGTGAGTGATGTGTGGTTGTTATATGCTTTGGTGGTTATCATTTCTTTCTTATGAACTTAACATGGATAGTGGTGTTTGTTATATATGGTTTTGACTCATCCCTTATTATGTTCTTTAGGATGCCTCCTAGATGTTGATGTGGTCTGTGGAATGACCATTAGGATGAACATGAAGAGGAACACCATGAGGAAGAGAATAGAGAGGATGAACAACATGAGGACTGCTAGGAGAATCATAGAGAGGGTCATGGGGGTAATGATGGGAACCCCCAGTTAGTTCACTTACTAGAGGAGCTTATAGCTTAGCTAGGGCCTTGTTAGGAGGATTATCATTAGGGGGATTCTCGTCTATCAAAGAATGATGAGAGGAGAGAGCATGGGCATTATTATACACCCCCAATTAGTAGAGGTAGAGAAGTTAAGGATGAGGACTCCATTTGTGCTAGATTGATGAAAGACCTTATGTCACCTCGGCCACCTTTATAGGATGGTAAGAGAGATGGTAGTAGGGCCAAGACATGGTTTTTGGACCTTGGATGTTGCTTCACTATGCATCCTTATGCAATAAATATTAGAGCTAGTTGTGCCATCACACACCTGAGATACTTTGCATCTACTTAGTGGCATATAGAGGAGTAGAAGCTCCATTTGGTTATTTTGATAGTCTCTTGCGAGATATTTGTGGAGTGGTTTCATGACCACTTCCTTTCTGAGCACTATAGAGAGGCATGTGTTGATGAGTTCCAAAAGCTCTGATAGGAGACTATGTCTCTATATTAGTATGAGAATAGGTTCTTTGTGCTAAGCTAGTATTCCAACTATAACCATGATGAACCCCTATTAGTACAACACTTTGTTCAGGGCCTTAATGGCTGCATTATTGGGGATGTTTGGTTTCTCCAGCCTAAGACATTTTCAGTAGCTTCCAAGAAGGTGAGCTTGGCTGAGAGAAATATTCCTTAGGGTTATAGTGGCAGGAAATGTGTATATATTCATATTGCACAACCTTCAAGATCATTTGCATAGGGTACACAAGTATAGCCTATAGGATCATCTCAAGTATAGTCAACACCTCTGAGGGTAGGTCACCAGTAGCACTGTAGGAAGCATCATTCATAGGGTCAACATAGTGGCCATCATTTAGGTACCCCAGTACTGAGAGGTCATTATTGGAACCATGATAAATAATCTCAGTCTAGTCATATGACTCAGAGTGTATAGTCGAGTTCCAGTAGAGATATTTATTAGTAGTCTAGTGCTCCTTCAGCAGGACACGGTTATAGCCTAGGAGCATGTTTCACTTGTGGGAAGTTTAGTTTTGGCATTAGGCAAAAATGTGTCCTCAGAGGTCATCTACAAGACCGAGTCAGCAGGTATCTATGTCTAAGCCTATAGTTGGGGATGCAGGTAGATCCCATAGAGTATTTGTGGTGATTGATAACCGTTAGGCTTGTCACTAGGGCATAGTTATTGAGACTGTAGGTGTGTTTCATGTTATTACCACCTTTGTTTTATTTGATTTAGGTGCTTTAGAATCTTTCATTCCCCCCTCCCTTGTTCATTGATGTAGGCTAGTTGTAGCACGACAAGTTGATAGTTGGCAGGTTGAGATAGCTACAAGTTCCAGAGTAACCGTAGACTCCCTTATCTATGGTTGTATGTTGGATTTGGGCACCTTCACCGCCACTATATATCTTTGCATCCTATCCTTAGGCTCTTAAGGAATTGTGTTGGGTATGAACTGGTTAGCTTCCCACTATGTGAGTATTGATTGCCGACGTAAGTTAGTACTATGTGTCTATGACACAGGTGGGCGTGTTGAGCTTGTAGGAGTCCATAGACCATTTTCACTTTGTATGATCTTAGCTAAGAAGCTGAAGTAGAGTATATGACAAGGATTTCAATTGTTCACAATGTCTATTAGTGACCTTGATGGATTTGAGAGTTAATAGGTGTCTCTTTATGATAACCCACTCCTCCATGAGTTTGTAGATGTGTTTCTAGATGAGATTCCAGGCATGCCACCTCAGTGTGATATAGATTTCCACATTGATCTCATTCCTAGAGCTAAGCCTATTTATTTGGAACCTTGGTACATGACTACTTAGGAGCTGAGTGATCTTCATTTTTAGTTAGAGGAG
Organism: Thuja plicata; assembly: GCA_018584345.1. Lineage (NCBI taxonomy): Eukaryota > Viridiplantae > Streptophyta > Pinopsida > Cupressales > Cupressaceae > Thuja > Thuja plicata. Next base: position 3,637,621 of record MU225021.1, on the reverse strand, counting down.
TTGTTTTCTAGGGGCCATATTCTTCCTAGTGTATCCCCATGGGATACACCAATCATCTTCTTAAAGAAGGATGGATCCTTTAGTTTGTGCATTGACTATCGGAAGTTGAATAAGGTGACAATGGAGAACCAATATACCTTGTCAAGGATTGATGATTTATTTGATTATATGAAGGGATCCAAAGTGTTCTCAAACATAGATCTTAAGTCATGATACCATTAGCTTCATATTCATGAGGCTGAGACTCATCAGACAACTTTTCATACATGTTATGGGCATCATGAGTTTACGGTTGTACCCTTTAGGTTGTCCAATGTGCCATTAGTGTTTGTGAGGTTGATGAACAACATGTTTTGCACCTATCTTGACCACTTTTTCCTTGTGTTTCTAGATGATATCTTAGTATATTCAAGGACTATGGAGGATCATGAGGTCCATTTGCATCAGGCATTGCAGTGTTTATGTGACCATCAGTTATATGGAAATCCAAATGTGATTTCTTCCACATTGAGGTGAATTATATGGGCCATATCATCTATAGAGAGGGTATTTTTGTGGATCCTTTAAAGATCTAGGCTATTATATATTATCCATCGCTGACTAGTGTTCCTGAGGTTTGTAGTTGCATGGGTTTGGCAGGTTACTACCATCAATTCATGAAGGATTTCTCTTGGTTCGCTCATCTTATCACTTCTCTTCATAGGAAAGGGAAGAAGTATATTTGGTCCATGTAGTATGAATCATCTTTTGAGGATCTTAAGGAGAATTTGACCAAGTGCATCTATCTTGGCAGTGTTGAATTTTGCAGGTGAGTTTATGGTGTGCATTGATGCATCATTGGAGGGTGTGGGGGAAGTTCTATACAAGGGGGATGATTAATTGCATATGAGTCCTAGAAGGTCATGGATCATGATTTGAACTACCCCACCCATGATTTGAAGTTAGAGGTAATTGTGCATGTGCATTTTTATTTGAGACATTTTATTTTGGATTACAGGTTTGAGCTGCATAGTGATCATCATAGCTTGCAATATATATTTTCTCGGTCGAACTTGAATGCACGACATTGTCATTGGGTGGATTTTTTGTCTAAGTATGATTTTTATGTTCATTACATCAAAGGAAAGGATAATATTATTGTGAATTCCTTGAGTAGGAGAAGGCATGAGTTATTTGTTCTTTCCTTAGGAGTGAATTTGCATAGCTATATCCTTGAGGTTTTTCCTAGTGATTCATGGTATCAAGTGGTTAGGGAAAAGATTGAGTTTGGACGTACCCTTGCAGGGATTTTTTCAAGATACTCATTGGAGTTAGATGGAATTTTGTAGCACCATGAGAACATTTATGTTCCATTGTTAGGTGATCTTTTTTCTTTGGTTATGTTAGAGGTACATGATGCAAGCTGACCTTAAATAGTTTTACTTTTGGGCAAGGATGATGCATGATGTTTCTGATTTTTTTTCTCGATGTCTAGAGTGCTAGAGAGTGAAGGTAGAACATCAGCATCTGAAAGAGATTTTTCAGCCACATTCCATTCCCAAGTGGGAGTGTGACACTATATCTATTAATTTCATTATTGTTTTTCCTATGTCAGCACATTATCATGATGCTATTATGGTTATAGTGGATAATTTTTCCAAGGTGGCTCACTTTTCACCCATGAGAGCTTCATACACTATTTTTTCAGTAGTGCATGTGTTCATGGAGGATATAGTTAGGTTGCATGGGATACCTCATAGGATTATTTTGGATAGAGATCCAATGTTTATTCCAACATTATAGACATCTCTCTAGTATGATTTGGGTGCACAGCTCCACTTTAGTTTAGCTTATCACCATGATATTGATGGTTAGACAAAGCAGGTAAACTAGGTTCTTGAGGACATTCTTCACATGTATTTTATGGATCAACAGATGAGGTCAGAGGACTATTTATACTTGGTTGAGTCTGCATATAATAATGGGTAACATATTTCTCTTGGCATGTCACCTTTTCAGGTTGTGTATGATCGATCATGCCATACCCCAATTAGTTAGGATCAATTAGAGGACCAAGTAGTTTTGGGTCCTAAGATGCTTCAGGATATCAAGAAACAGTATGTTCATATTAGAGATTATTTGGTTACTACAAAGGATCAATAGAAGAAGTATGAAAATGTTCATAGGATTGGCCATCACTTTATAGTTGTTGACCATGTCTTTTTGCGAGTTCATCCATTGAAGAGCCCCATCTAATATGGAAAATTCTTTAAGTTTGCACTGCACTTTGTTAGACCTTTTGAGATCATTGAGAGGATTGGCTCTATTCCCTATTGGTTGGTGTTTCCATCTAGCCTATCACGCATCCATGATGTTTTTCATGTTTTTATGTTAAGATAGTATATTCTTGATTTGACCCATATTCTTTATTGTGGTGCTTTATAGGTAGAGGAAAGATTGATTTTTTTGGATCCCACCCTCATTCTTTAGCATTGGAGATTGACCCTTAGAGGTTGGAGAATAGAGAAGGTAAGGGTACAATGGGACCCAAGTGATGAGACTTATTCTACATGAGAGGATGCTTCACAGTTAAGATTTTTGTATCCCTATATGTTTGAAGGCTTTAGGAGTAAGCCTATTCCTCATGGGGGAGGATGTAGTGCCTCCCATGTTTTCATTATGTTCCATGGTTATTTTGATTTGAGAGATACTCTAGTTTCTATTGTTGATTATCTACATGACGAGATACATCAATGACTACTCCTTATTTTGATTGCCAGTATCATAGTTATTAGATGTTAGAATATGCTTCTATTTTAGTTTGATCATATCTTCATGATGATTCTATTTGATATGACATGATTCTTTATGTGATATCTGGTTTATTTTGTATTCGGGCTATGATTAATGCATTATGCATCTAGAGGAATTTTTTGGACTCATGATTGTTGTGGTTATATGTTGTGGATATTTTTCTTTTACCTTCAATTGGTATATGCTCAGAATAACCTTAATATGATTATTTAAATGCTTTACTTTAATGCATTCTTATATGGTTATATGTTGTGTATGATGTGCTACACCACTCCTATCCATTTTTCACATTGGTGCTAGTACGAAGTGAGATGGAACCATAGTCACTTTCTTGCAATATTTGCATCATGTCCCATTCTCCTTCATTGTTATTATCTGCATTATATGTGCTTTTTCTATTTGTATATTTAGCATCTACACTTGATTTTTACATGTTTACTAAACATGTACCAGGTACACTCATCTCAAGTTTCAAAATTTAAGTTTGTACTTATATCTCCAACAGTGGCACTAGGAGATAGTGACTTTGGCCTTGTATATTGAGCCAATATCATCCATTTATGGATTATGCATCGTTATTATTGTTATGATTATCCCTCAAGTACATGTTGGTAAATCTAAACTTCATGATGCATTATGTGATTTGACCGGTGAGCGCCTTTGTGGATTTAGAGTTCCACAATTGTCACAAAAAGGTTTTAATTTTAAATGCTAATTTTTATTGTGTTTGGGGTTTTTATTTATTTAATTTAAATTACTAGCTAATTTGTCATAGTTGGATTCCATATGCCTATAATCAATTTATTTATTTGGAAAAAGGGGTCGATAGATTATTTAAGTGGTTAAATAATCTATTTTATAAGTCACTTTTGTAAAAGTGCTTATATTGGAAAAAGTGAGTTTTTAATCTCACTCCTTTTTGGTGCCTTTGGGTTTTTTGAGATTTTTTCTCCAAAACCTCTTGGAGAAAAATCTTTATTTTCTTGTTGGGTGAGATTCATTCTGTTGGAAATAATAGGTACTGAGAGAGGAGGTGAATAAGGACTAATAAAACTTTTAAACTTTTTCGTAAATCCTTAAGCAACAACAAAAGAAACTTCCAAAATAATAAGCATATAACTGTAAGTGTAAAAAAAAGTGCAATGAATGAAAACACAATACATCCAAACACATAGCACTCATATTTTTATTGTGGAAACCCTTGGTTAGAGGTAAAAACTATAGTGGGGATTACACCCATAATCTTTTCACTGCATTAGAAAAGAGTGCTCTATTAGGAGCTTAAAATATCACTTTCTAGGGGACTCACCCTATTAGGAGTGATTGATACCTTGTTAGAAGTATCTAAAGTCCTATTAGAGACTACCTTGTTAAAGTATTTAATCGTACTATTATAATTTTCACCATGTTAATAAATTTACAATAAAAGTCTTGTGAGAGACTACTCAACTAAGGGATTTAACTTGTTGAAACCGTTAGGAATACAAAAATGAGATTGACCTATAATATGCACTCTTGAATGCTAATTAGATCCTTTGATAGTTTTTTATTTCTCTAAACTTGATCCTGAATCTTCTCTAAAATTTTCTCTACAATTGCCGTCCAAGATCAACAATACTTCAATTGTTCTTTACTAACTTCATCACTATCATTACTCTTTATAATAGCAGTAGCTATCATCTTATATCATTTCACCTTGTATTGTAAACCTCATTAGGGTATCTGTTTCCCTCCAAAATATCTTTAACAATCATAAATAATTCATCCCAACATCAAACTCTTGTCATGTCATCCATAACAAACTTCAAGTTGTTTTCTCCAATGTTTAATATTCCTTCAATATTATTGGTTAGAAAATGCCTTGAATTCATAATCAGATCTATACACAACTACCGAGAAATCAACTTATTCAAGTCTTGAAACAGTGTACTACATTTTTCATTATGTCCAGGTTCATTGAATCTTGCACCGTCATAACCACTTTAACCAAATGAACAAAACTGTTCAATAACCTTTGGTTTTACATGTTCACTATACTGACCAGTTGGTGGTATCTTCATTTATGCTTTTACCAGTGTGACCTAAGTGGCACAGTCACAAAAATTAGAATACCTATTATCTTTGTACCTTCAAATGTACTGATAGCATTCTTGACTTCATTAACTGATTTGACCTTCACTTGTTCTCATGTTCACCTGTTTGTCTTGAGTTATAGTTACTGATTGGTTAAACTATCTACCAATTGGTATACCTTCATGTACTCACACAAAAATTGGTTACCTATGTAATGGTTTTTGAACAATGACAACCATACTCTATAAAATCATCATCAATATCATCTATTAGCATTCTGATATCATCATTCTCCCCATTTGGCATTGATACAAAAAACTTGCTCAAAACTTCAACCTATACTCCGTGTCTTCTTATATACTCCCCTTGAATCTATAACTCCATTACATACAATGTATACTCTTTCAACTATATACTCCCCCTTTTTTGACAATAATGCCAAAAATATGATAAAAACAATGTATATACAAGGGTGTTTATACTTTTATAGTTTGTCAAAGATAGTCTTGAAATATGCCTTTGTAGTGGCAAGAGAATAATCCAATGATACATTAAGTTTCATCGGGGTAATGTGATGTCCATTTATACCTGAAGCCAGATCTTGCATACTATCAATTGTACCCATATCTAGAGTACCTATCAACACTTCATCTTTCTTAAGATAAGCTTCTATAATGTCCATGTGTGGAGTCACAAATACTTTTAGTTCTAGCAATGTCATCCTTAAGTTGTCCTCCTCTACCTTAAGTTCCATTTCCTTGTGTATCAACTCTTTCACTTTTTCATTATGATCCATCATGGAACTATATAATGGGTCCAATTGGTGGACATGTGTAGCCAACTCTTTTTTCTAGCTCTTCCTTCTTTGACTTGATCTCTGCATTGAAGTTGGCCAGAATAGATGCTCTATTAAAGATTTTTCCAACCTCAAGTAATGATTCCTTGAGTTTCTTAACTATTTCAAATAATGAAACTTTCTCAAGTGCAATATTTTGCAGTAGTTTCTCCATCATTTACTTCTCCAATCTATTTTGTACTCTCTTAATCATTTCCTCTTCAATGTCATGATTTAGGAAGGCAATTGCATCAACTAAGGTTTTGAGTTGATTAACCATAGATGTTTTTTCATCAATATCTACATCAGGTACTAGATCAGAAAGTATACGAATGGATTTCCTCAGCAATTTTATTTTGTACTTCTACTTAATTTTTTTCTTCTTATCCTTCTCTGCTAATTTCCTTGAAAATAGTAATTGTTCCTTTGGATTCAACTTATTAAAATATTTCTTCATAATTTCAAATTCTAGATCATCTTCTTCCTCTTCTTCTACTCTCTTTCTTTCCTTCTTCTCCTTGGTATCCTCTATGTTAGTTTGTGAGTCATGGGAGGTGTTACCCTTTGGTGTCTCAACTCCATCTTTGTTGATTGTCTCACTAGTATTAGTGTTACTTGTATCCTTTTTTATCTTTGTATCATTTTCATGATCTTTTCATTCTTCATCTTGTTTTCCTTGAGTATCTTCACCTTGTTCTGTATCCTTTGTATGATCTATGGTCTCAGTTACTTGTTCAATATCCTTACTCTTTTTTTGTCTTAACAACCTTGTTTTCTTTAACATCAACTATATCATCATTAATATCAACTAGATTTTCATCAATTGAAGACTGAAGCGGAATATCTTCATCTTCATCTCCAACCATAGGAGAGTTGATATTTTTAGTTATATACTCAAATATAACATCATCTATTGAATTGTTTGTTAGGTCTATATGAGTAACCATACTTGGAATGCTACCTAACATGTCTCCTATTAACTCATTCATAGTAAAAGCATCATCTAATTGATATGTACCTATTGTATATATTACTTGTGGTTTATCCATATTACATATCCTTTTCCATATCACCATTGTCTCATCTTCAACTTCTTGCTCCTTCCCAAATAGTATCTCTACAGTTCTATGTCCAACATTGAATCCAACTTTGTATTTTTCAAGTGCCTCATCTACTTCCTTTACTTTCAAATTTTTCATACTGTAGAGAAGATTCATTCCTCATATTTTCTTTTCAGTCTCTAGGGAAGACTCCCTCTGACATTAATTTCTTCATACATATCATCACCAATGTGAATTTTTATTTGACTAGGTGTTCTGATGAACTTGTGAAAATGGAATACAATAGCATCTTCAATAATATTCTTGTCTTCATTAGTTAACTTAGAGAATTTAAATTTACTAATATTTCCTATCATTCCATGTTCCTTAATTTCATTAGAAACTTCTATTTAACTCTTAGGAATGTTGAACTTTGTCTTAACAAACTTCCCCATGTCAATGATTTGCTTCTCAAGATTAGTTTTCTTGTTGTCTACTTCTATCTTCTTCTTTTTCTTTCTAGGAGAGGCATTTGACTATCCTCTTATTTTCCTCTTTACATATGTCCTATTCTTGATAGGTTGAGATGCCTCAAGTGGCATAGGGTCATAATTTTTACCTTCAACACTCTTCTTCATACCAGACTCTTCTACCGATGGTAGTTCTAGAGTCTTACTCTAAGTTTCTGTTGACTTCCTTTTCCTTTTAGCATAAGAATCTGGAATGTTCTTTGTTTTCTCACTTGTGGAACTACTACCTACACTAGTAACAAAATTTTCTTCCAATTGTCTAATGATTTTCTATGCTTTTCTTTCAATTCTAGGTTTCTTAAGTTGTAAAGTAATTCTTTCATATGCCTCCTAAAAATTACCATACCTCTTTTTTTGTTTGTTAACCAGAATCTTTAGTAAAGCTTCAATATTCAGGGTTGACAAATATTCATCAGTCTTATATCCCATCTCAATTATCCATGAACTTTTGGGATCTACCACTTAGATATATCGATTAGATATAATAATGAAATTTAGTCCCTAAGAAAAACTTACTTTCTTAGTTTGAGGATGAATCCCCAAAACCATAGGATGGAGGTTTACCTTTTGATGCATTGGCATCTTATTTACTTTATTCCTTCTTCACCCATACCTTTTTCATCTCATTCCTCACTTCTTGAACTTAATAGTTTGTTTACCTTTCTCATCTTCATTGTTTGGTGACTGGTTCCTAGAACTACAATCTCTTGCTAGATGTCCAATCTTGTGACTATAAAACATGTCATACATGTTGTGCTCCAAGGTCCAACATTACCTCTAGGATTTCTCAATCAAAAATTCATAGCCATGTGTCCATAGTTTCCACAAAAAAGTGCATGTGACATTCATGTTACCTTCTCTTCTTAGCACACTCACCAATTTGTTAGATATCCTTGATCTGTAATTTTCTTCCTTATGTCCAAATTTGTTTCATTTATAGCCATTGAAACTCCTCTAAGATGATCTACTACTTGTTCTTGATCTTCACTCATAATCTTGATGAACATACTTATTGCAATTGTAACAATATCCATCAAAATGAGTAGTTCTTGGAACATTCACCAGTTGGCTTCTACATAAATTAACAGTGTGTCCAGTCTTTCCACAATTGTAACAAGTGGGTTTAGTAGGTCTCTTACCTTGTGGAATTGAATAAACCTTAGGAATCTTTGATTGTTTCGGCACTAGACTTTGATTATTATCCTTTCTCAAATTTGTTGTCACCAGTATATCCTATGCTAGATGTATCTCTAGGTCTCCTTTGATTCTTCATTTTCTCATTGATATTCTATAGACTTTGTTCATATTTCTTAATTATTTCATTTTTCTCTCTCTCAATCTTCAAGTCTTCTTTCAGTTGAACATTTTGTTGTCTTAGTGATTCATTTTAAGTACTCATGTGTATGTTTTTAGCATTGGTGTCACTTATTTATTCATCCATTGCATGGTTCTCACGTGTCAACCTTTGAAGTATAATGTCTTTTTCTCTAATCCATTCTTTTGTATTCTTCTTTGTTGTTTCAGCAGTTCTTTTTGCATCTTCAGCAACTCTCATGCCTTCGAGTACTTCACACATTCTTATATCATGACTTTCTTGTTCTCTTTTCATCTTGATTTCTTCTTCTGTTAGGATCTTATTATTTTCCATTAGATCTTCTATTTTTGTCTCATCTTCTTCAGAGTTAACACTTCCTTTAGATAATTCATCAATTTTGTCTAGACTATCTTTTAGTCATTCAAACAATTCTTTCTTTTTTTCCAATGAAGCCTTAAGCTTGTTCTTCAAATCCTCAATCATCTTGTTAGCTATAACCAACTATATTTCATACCTATAGCTTTCCATCTCCTCAGATCTACTCCCCAAGTGGTCAAAATTTTCCTCTAGAGATTCTGAGCTCTAATACCATTTGTTGGAAATAATAGGTATTGATAATGAATCAGGACTAATAAAACTTTAAGATTTTTCCTTAAACCCTTAGGCAACAACAAAAGAAACTTCCAAACTAATAAGCATATAACTATAATTATTTTCATTTCCAGTATCATAGTTGTTAGATGTTAGACTATGATTCTATTTCAATTTGATTATATCTTCATGATGATGATATTTAATATGATAAGATTCTTTATGATGATATCTGGTTTATTTTGTATCTAAACTATGAATAATGGATTTTTCATATGGAGGATGTTTATTGGACTCATGATTGTTGTGATTATATGTTGTGGATATTTTTCTTTTACCTTCATTGGTATATGCTTAGAATAGCCTTAAGATGATTATTTAAATGATTTAATTTAGTGCATTGTTATATGCTTATATGTTGTGTATGATGTACTCCACCACTTCTATCCATTTTTCCTAGTGGTGCTAGTACAAAATGAGATGGATCCATAGTCACTTTCTTGCAAGATCTACACGGTGTCCTATTCTCCTTCATTGTGATTATTTGCAGTATATGTGCTTTGTCTATTTGCATATTGAGAATCTAGACTTGGTATTTTCATATTTACTAAATAGGTACTAGGTACATTCATCCTTAGTTTCAGGATTGTAGTGTGTTCCTATATCCCCAATAGTGGCACTAGGAGATAGTGACATTGGCGTTGCATATCGATCCAATATTATCCCTTTATGGATGTCGTATTCATATTATTGTTATGATTATCCATCTGGTACATGTTGGTAAATCCAGACTTAATGATGCATTATGTGATTTGACCCATAAGTGTCTTTATGGATTTAGAATTCCACAGTTGTAGCAGAAGGTTTTAATTTTAAATGTTGATTTTTATTGCATTTGGGGATTTTTTATTTATTTAATTTAAATTACCAACTAATTTGTCATAGTCGGATTACATATGCCTGGAATCAATTTATTTATTTGAAAAAAGGGGCTGATAGATTATTTAAGTGGTTAAATAATCTATTTTATGTCACTTTTGTAAAAGTGCTTATATTGGCAAAAGTGATTTTTTAATCTCACTTGTTTTTGTTGCCTTTGGGTTTTTTGAGATTTTTTCTCCAAAACCTCTTGGAGAAAAATCTTTCTTTGCTTATTGGGTGAGATTCATTCTATTGGAAATAATAGGTACTGAGAAGGGGGGTGAATCAGTACAAATAAAATGTTTATACTTTTCCTTAAACCCTTAAGCAACAACAAAAGAAACTTCCAAACTAATAAGCATATAAGTGTAAGTGTAAAGAAAAATTGTGATGAATGAAAATACAATACATCCAAACACATAATACTCAGATTTTTATCATGGAAACCCTTGGTCAGAGGGAAAAACCATGGTGGGGATGACACCCATAGTCTTCTCACTATAGTAGAAAAGAGTTCTCTATTAGGAGCTTGTAATATGTCACTTTATAGGTGATTCACCCTATTAGGAGTGACTGATACCTTGTTATATGTATCTAAATTCCTATTATAGACTACCTTGTTAAAGGATTTAAATCCCACTAGTATAGTGTTCACCCTATTAAGGGATTTACAATAAGAGTCTTGTGAGAGACTACTCAGTTAACGAATTTAACTTGTTGAAACTGTTAGAATACAACAATGAAATTGACATGTAATATGCACTCCTGGATGCTAATCAGATCCTTTGATGCTCTGTTCTTTCTCTGAACCTGATCCTGAATCTTCTGTAAAATTGTCTCTACAATCATTGTCCAAGATCAACAATACTTCAACTGTTCTTTCTAACTTCATCACTCTCATTACTCTTTATAATAGCAGCATCTATCATCTTATATCCTTTCACCTTTAATTTTAAACCTAATTGGGGTTTTTATTTCTCTCCAAAATAGCTTTAACAATAAAAATAACCTACGCAACATGAAATTCTTACTGTGTCATCCATAACAAACTTCAAGTTGTTTTCTATAATGTGTAATATTCCTTCAATATTATTAGTTAGAAAATGCCTTGAATTCATAATCATATTTGTACACAACTAGCAAGAAATTGACTTATTCAACTCTTGAAATAGTGTACTACATTTTTCATTCTGTCTAGATTCATTGAATCTTACACCGTCATAACTGCTTTGACCAATTGAACAAAACTATTCAGTAACATTTGGTTTTACCTATTCATTGTATTGACCGGTTGGTGGTATCTTCATTTATGATTTTACCAGTGTGACATAAGTGGCTCGGTCTCAAAACTTAGTATACATATTGTCCTTGTACCTTCCAATGTACCAATGGAATTCTTGACTTCCTTAACCAATTTGAGCTTCACATGTTCTCATGTTCACCTATTCTCTTGTTCACCTATTCTCCTGTCCACCTATCTATCTTGACTTCTAGTTATCGATTGGTTAAATTGTCTACTAGTTGGTATACCTTCGTGTACTCACACAAAACTTGCTTACCTATGTAATGGTTTGCCAACAATGACAACCATACTCTATAATATCGTCATCAATTTCATCTATTAGCATTCTGATATCATCACATTCATCAAATCTTCAGGAGGAGTAGCTCATTGTATTCAGGGCGATATTCTCCATCCTTGCCAAATTTTTCATCAAGCTGGACGTTGTATCCATTTCTTGCTCCATTTTTTGGTTTTTACTCTTTGCGTTAGGTAGGGCTCTTGATATCTCTTTCTACGCTTCAGAATTAAGTTTTTTTTTTTTTTTCTTTAGATTTGTGGGTTGACAAATAGTGTTCCCCAACAATATTATTTATTTTCATTTCCCGGTTGCACGGGAATGAGTATTTCTATATTTCTATATTTGAATTTTCTACCCCATTATGTTTTCGTAATTTGTATATGTGCGGGATTTTGGTTTTATTACATTTTTGGAAGTTTTGGTATAAAATGCAAAATGGGTTTCAATTTTGTTGATTTTTTAGAAGTTTGAATTTTGGGTTTTTTTTGGTTGCCTTATTTTGCGTGCCACCCAGATTTGTTGGGATCTTATTTGGAATTTTTTTTGTTTATTGGAATGGATTTTCCTCCATGTTTCCAATCATCCTATGGTTTTAGTTTTGGGTTTTCAGATTCATAGATGAATCCATACTCTCAGAAAAGTACCTAGTTCAGTGTGTTTGTGCACTTTCATAAGATATTGAAATTCTTGATAGTTTACCTCATTACTTGTTTTGGATTGCATTGAGATACATGGTGATGGTTTGGATACCCACTCAAAAGCACATTAAGTGTGCCTTGATGGGATCTTGTGAGACTTGTACTCTTGGATTGAGATCAATAGAGTCCATTTGAGAATTTTGGAAGTTTTTGGGTTTGTGACATTTTGTGTTGCATTCTGGTCCTTGTTGTATAATGAGAGGGTTTATGTTTGGGTAAAGTGTGGAGTGGTTTCTGCCAGTTCCCCTAACCTAGAAGTGGTTGATCTGGTAATGTGTAGAAGTTATCAATAGGTGATTAATTAATAAATATATGGGGTAATAAAACTTAATAAGAAAGAGAACTTTTTACTACCTAGCCTCTCGAGGGAGTTGATCAAAGGTAAGTCAGTGTCTGGTCTCCTATGAGATTTGATCAAAGACATGGTATCTAGCCTCCCAAGTGAGTTGATAGAAGATATAATGTGAGCCTAAACTCCCAAGAGATTTGATCGAAGACTCGATGCTACATGGGCTACTGTGAGCCAAGTAATGACACTCTACTAGATTCCCTACACAGTGGCCTATAGAGAGCTTTGTGTAGTGACCTGAAAATTTCATTGAGATCCACTTGGGTTGTTGTGTCACCTTTGAGTCATGCATTATTTTGTGTGTGTGTAGCCTCTTGTGTGTTTTTTCTTTGTTACTATGGTTGGGTTTCTATCTCCATGAGAACGACAAGGTGGGTGGCATAGTTAACTACACCATTTTAGGGATTGGAGTATAGGGATGGAATCTCTTGCTACAAGGTTTGGAGGTTGTATTCTCGCTCTCATAAGTGATTTTATATTTTATGTTGTATGTAATAGACATTTTATCTCTCACTGTATGTTCATTTTTTAGTTTTATGTTTATTGATGCAATCGAGTAACCATTGCCTCGGTAAGCATGTACCTGGTACTCCTCAATCTGGAGTTATATGTATTTCATTTGTGCATTGGTGTTTTCCTAGTTTGTGTCTTTTAAACTTATTCTTTTAACCCAAATCACCCCAATCATCATCTTTGAATAATGAGATTCATATCTTACTCTCAGGTTTGATACTTTTTGGTCTTAGACTTCATCAGTACACTTTTTTTGACAAATTGTCACCTACGCAGATTGACATCTGTGAAAATTAACATCTGCGTCTGAGGGTCATTGTCTATGACCTCACTGGAGTGGGTCTTTATTGGACTTCACCAATGGTCCAATCAACATCTGTGTAGATTGATGTCTATGCAGACCAATCATCATCTCTGACTCTTTCACCACTGTCTCCACCCAGTATGGAGTTATTTCTAGTTTTGAGTTGCGAGCTTGAATTGTGAGCTTCTGAATTAGATTCCTGAGGGTCCCTAGGTGTTGTGAGAGCCTTCTCATTGCTTTTTATGACTGTTTTATTATTGATTTGGGTTGGGATGTGATTTTAGAAAGGAAAATAAACTTGTATACTTAACCATCATATGAATTATACCCTAGGCTTAAAAAGAACAATGGTTGGGTGTTGAATGAGATGGTTTTGGCTTGGGAATCTTTATAAGTGTATTAAGGCTTCCCCTTGTGTTAAAGTACATGTGAAGTATACCATGTTCCTTATATTATGTTTTTTTTTTTTGCACTTGGGTTCTTTATCTCATTGTAATATATCTATTAAAAAAATTATTCAGTGCATGTTTTATCCTTGTTTTCCAAGGTTTCTCTGGTGGGGCATTACAACATGGAAAAGGTGTTGAATAGATTTCAGATGCAAGATGTAAAGCTTATTAGTACACCTTTTCCTATTCATTTTAGATTTTCCAAAGATATGTTCCATAAGACATAGGGTGCATGGATTACATGTTTAAGGTTTCATACTCTTCAATAGTTGGCATCTCGATGTGTGTCATGGTGTGTACAAGGCGAGATATTGCACATGCAGTGGGAATTGTGAGCAGGTATATGAAAAATCCTGGCAAAGAGATAATTCTCAATTATTTGAGAGGTACAAAAACTTGTTCTTTATGTTTTGGAGGCTCCCATTATAATTTTCATGACTATGTTGATTCAAATTTAGAAGGAGATAATGATAGTAGGAGGAGTGCTACATGGTATGTTTTTACTATAGGTGGTACAACGGTCATCTGTATTTCTAGATTGCAAAAGGTTGGAGCAATTTCAACTACAAAATCATAATATGTTAATGCTATAGAGGTTAGTAAGGATATGATTTTGTTACAAACAGTTACAAGTCATAGTGTGATTCACCTTGCAAATAATGCAACCCTTCACTCTAAGACCAAACACATCTAACTTCGGTATCATTTCATGCACTTAGTTTTAGAGTATGGACAGTTGAAGATGGAGAAGATACATACTAGCAAGAATCCTATATATATGATTAAAAAGATGGTAACTCGAGAGAAACTAACTTCCTATTCAGTTTCTATTCGTCTTCAAGCTTGATCCTAGTGGAAATGAGAAACAGTCATGTCCAAGTGCGTTAATCCAGTGGGAGCTTTACGTGTAGCGGTGTTTCTACAGGATTAATCTCCAAGTAGGATATTTTTGGTATATGGTGACCTAATCATTCTATATTATACACTCTTAACATGTCAATTATTTTTTGTTAACTCCTCAAGCATTTTCCTAGTTAACTTGTCAAACATTTTTAGGGTTAATTTCTTAAACAACATTGGTAAACTACTTGAAAGGATGTTGAAAAAGTGGTGGTGTAATGTGAAAAGATCAGATTGTAATTTTCTCTTCGCTAGATAATAAAATAAGTGGATGGTTGTTTTTCTAGTGGATGTAGCCCATATTGGGTGAACCACGTTAAATCTTTGTGTTATTGCATTTTCTATCTTCTTTTATTTTCTACATTATCTTAATATTGTTTATTGCTCATATCTGCCTAAAACCTAACAATAATGACATGTAGATGGTTGTGAATAGGTTTTGATGGGTTTCCTCAAATATAAATATTTTCCTAACCTTGATTCTCACTTAAATAATTTTATCTCGGTACTACATTCATGTTTGAAGAACATATATTAGGTTTATAATGATTGGTTAAGATACATAGGTTTTTGTTTTAAAAATAACAAGACATAATAAACCTCTACTTTCTATCTTACATAGTTTATGGTTGGTCAAGCCTAATTAATATGGGTGTCATTTTCCTATAGGGTTTTATTCATGTTCATCATATTTTTAAACCTCTATGAATTACATTGAAGAAAATTCCCATAATTTTTATAATGGTTCTTATCATTGCAACTCAAATAGCCCCACATCTTACAAAAACCCATGCTTATACTTACATTATATGTCCATACAAAAAAGTAGGAATAAAATTAGTAGACTTTCCAGAATGAAAGAATAATGTGAACCTAATGCATTGCAATAAAATTCTTACCCTACTGGGTAAAAGTACAAACCTATGTCACACTTTTACAAAGGAAGAGGACCACGACATGCAAAACTGTTAAACTTTAATGACATAAAAGTGGCATTTAGGTTTAGAATTTGAAAATGATGTAAACTAATAAAATGTGTATAATTAGATGTAGTTTATGCCTATAATTTTTTAAATTTTTTTTGAAAAAGTATTGACCTAATTTTTTAATTTTTGAAGTCCATTTTTTAATTGCTCAAAAAATGTTGAAAATGTAGGGTCTAGTTCCCTCCAACTAAATATATGCAAATAATCTTTTTTTCCTCTGATTTTAGAATATGTTTTAGATGACATGTACAGCTAGTGCATAAAAA
>MU225021.1:3565546-3611969 GCA_018584345.1 Thuja plicata | reverse complement strand
AAGGTAACTTGTTCTATCTAGATTTAGCTGAAGAAACATGCTTGTTTGCACAATATAATGATGTTTGGTTATGGCATAAAAGGCTATGTCATGTCAACTTTGATAACTTGGTAAGCATAAGTAAATTTAAAAAGGTTAGAGGGCTACCTAAGTTAAAGAAACCTGAGAATGCAATGTGTAAGAAATGTTAATTGGGCAAAATGACTAAATCTAGTTTTAAGAGCAAACCTCATACTTCTGAGAATAATTTGGAATTGGTTCATACTGACCTTTGTGGACCTATTGGTGAGAAAATTTATTGTGGAGACAAATATTTTACTCTATTTGTAGATGACTACTCTAGGATGATGACTATTATGTTTCTCAAAGAAAAATCTAATGCATTTCAGTTATTTAAGTGATACTTGGCAAAAGTTGAAATGGAAACAGGTAAGAGTCTGAAATGTTTTCGATCTAACAGAGGAGGTGAGTTCATTTCTAATGAGTTTAACAGGTTCTACAATGACCAAGGGATAAAAAGATAGATGTCCACACCTATGACACCACCATAGAATGGTATAGCTGAAAGTAGAAATTGATCTATCATGGATTGTGCCAGAACATTAATGATGGAGAAAAATGTTGCATAGAAATATTGGAGAGAAGTTGTAAGTACATCTATTTATACCTTGAATAGAGAACAAGTCAAGAAAGGTACAAATACTACACCTTATGAGCTATGGTATGGATATTCACCCACTGTAAGTTATTTTAAAATATTTGGGAGCAGATGTTTTATACTGAAGGATAATAGAAATGGTAAACTTGATGCTAAAGGAGAAGAAGGCATATTTCTTGGATATTCTACTAAGAGTAAGGCATAAAAATGTTTGAATTCTAACACTAACAAAATTGTGGAAAGTGAAAATGTTAGAATTGGTGATTATGCAGAAAGAAATGAAGCTGAAAGCATGATTGAGCCTAAAAGTTATAGATCATTCACTTATCCTGAAGAGTAGGATTCTAACAAAACTAAAAATGAAGTTGCCAAGCAATAGTCCGCACCTACCAAGAGACAGAATGAAATTGTCAGGCAATAGGAGGTGACTGCCGAGCTATTTGATGGAAATGCTGAGTCACAATTTCACCCTGAACTAAACATGAATGATCAAACTGACACTAAGAAAGAGCCTACTTTGGAAAAATACGTAAGAAGGAACCATAAACCTGATCAAATCATAGGAGAAAAGGATTTTTCAATTATGAAAAGAGGCAAATTAAGAGAAGACACATGTTTGCTATGTGATTTTGAGCCTAAGACAGTAAAAGATGCTTTGGACAATGAAGACTGGATTCAATCCATGAATGAAGAGATAGACCAGATTAAAAAGAATAAGACATGGACACTAGTACTGAGACCTGACAACAAAAATGTAATTAGTACAAAGTGGGTATTCAGAAAAAAGCTGAATGAACATGGAGAGGTAACAAGGAATAAAGAAAGACTGGTATGCAAAGTTTATGCACAAGAGGAAGGAATTGACTATGGAGAGACATTCACCCCAGTTGCAAGATTGGAGGGTGTAAGAACTCTACTTGCATATGCATCCTACAAAGGATTTAAAGTCTATCAAATGGATGTGAAGTCAGCATTTCTAAATGGGATATTAGAAGAGGAAGTATATATTTAACAAGCTGGTGGATTTTTTGACCCAAGCAAGAGGAACATGGTTTGCAGACTGCAAAAGGAATTATATAGACTAAAACAAGAACCCAGAGCATGGTATGAAAGATTGCACAATTCTCTGATAAAGATTGGATTTGCAAGAATAAATGACAACAACAATCTATATTTGAAAATAGAGCAAGGTAAAGGAATTTTATTGGCTGAAATTTTTGGTGATGACATCATATTCAGTGGAGAAGATATGATATGTAAAGCATTTTCATAAGAGATGCAGACTGAATTTGAAATGTCTATGTTTGGTGAGATAAAATTCTTTGTTGGTTTACAAATACATCACATGAAGAATGGTATCTATATTTCTCAATCAAAATATGTCAAGGAGATACTGAAAACTTTTGGTATGGAAGATTAAAAACCAGTGACTACACCCATGGCTACTAGATAGAAGTTGACAAAGAATGATGATACAAAAGAGGTAAATCAAACACTGTACAGATCAATGATTGGTAAGCTACAATATGTTGTACACAGTAGACTTGATATTGCATTAGCAGTTGGAATTGGTGCTATATTTTCTGCTAATCCAAAAGAGACACATATAACGGTAGTGAAAAGAATTTTGAGATATTTGAAAGGTACAGAAGACTATGGCCTATATTACAAAAGGAATGACAAGTTTTAACTTAGAGTCTATACTGATTCTGACTGGGCTGGTAATGTTGATGATAGAAAAAGAACCATAGGAGGAGCATTTGTTTTGGGGAAAATATTAGTTTCCTGGACAAGCAAGAAACAGAATTGCACCTCACAATCTACAGCTGAAGCCGAGTATGTGGCAGCAGTAGTTAATTGTTCAAACATTGTGTGGTTGAAGATAATACTGAAAGGTATGAAGGAGGAGATCACAAAACCAATTGTCATATACTGTGATAACATGAGTGCCATTAATATTTATAAAAATCATGTAATGCACTCTACGACAAAACATATAGCTATCAAGTATCATTACTTAGGGGAGCTCGTTCAGAAGAAGGAAGTGAGACTGGAATATGTGAATACTAAGGAATAGTTGGTAGACATATTTTACAAAAGAATTACCCAAGGATGCTCATGACTATATAAGAGGTAAATGGGGGGTAATTCCCCTAGTAGAGGCTAACTAGTTCTGAATGGTACTATTGCATCAAATGTTTTAATCAGAACACTTGACACATTGATGCATAGTAAGTCACATTTTTAGGATGCTTCCTAAAAACTGTGAAGTGGAAGACAAGAACAAAAAACAAGATCATTCATAAACAAAGATGACAGGAACAACATGACACAAAGATTAGAATAGAAGAATCTACATAATGAAGATGTCAACATCTTTGGCATTGTTTTCAAAGAGGGATATTATTGCTAAAAAAAATATGAGGGAGCTGCACAGTAACAGAAAACATTTTAGTGTGATTATAGATACAAAGGGAGTCAGAATGAAGCTAAAGACATTAATAAAGATTTGTTCATATCAAGGAACACAAGCTTTTTTGCATTTTATTTTAACTTTGGTTGGAAATTATTGTTTTACAATTTAGTGTTTCCATCAATGCCAAAGAGTGAGATTGTTGGAAAGATTTCTACAATGTAGACTATTATTATTTTGTCATTGATGTCAAACCTTAACTGGTGAGACTATTGTTGAATGTTTGAGTACCATGAGTATTGATTGATGGAGATTTGAAAGAATGGCATAACAAGAAGACCAAGGAAATGGTTGAGTTATGAGTATACACCAGGGTACTTGATCATTTGGCACTTTGGCAAAGTGATATGTTGTTTATCTATCACTGACAGTTCACTGGAAGGTCGATGTCGAGCAAAGAAAATTTGATGCCGAGAAAAGAGAAAGGTGATGCTGAGAAAAGAAAAGATGATGTTGAGTGCCAGTGAAATGCTGAGGGGGATAGAGAAAGTCAAGCAACAGTATTTTTCTAATTGATGAGATTTGAGATCTATGGCCGACATAGTTGATTTTATTAGGATATGCATTATTAATTAAGATTCGTCCACACTCATTTAATGCACAAGAAACCATTATTATCACATGGATTCAATGTTTAATTAATGACTCTATTGGAGAAGTAAATTAAATGTAATGATCGAATGATTCATTGGATCTGACCTAACCTAAGATCTACAATCTTTATTAAGTGGCAAAATATTTATCTAACCTAGATGAAGAGGTATAATATAACCTACTGTGGTTATTTTTATTGTATCTAACTGTAAGGTGAAGTTGAATGCAAAGTATTGCATGGTTAACTGATTGAGTGGTAAAAACCTAGTAGAGAAGGTTGAGCAGAGAAGCGGAGTGATTGCTTGATGGATCTCCAAGTAGATCTAAAGTTTGAGATGAAAATGGAGGCCACTCAGTGAATTAGCATTAGAGCTAAAATAGGATCTGGATTTGCAAAGTAAGTTGTGTGTATTAGATCACACCTAATGATTACTTTCTAACCATTGTATCAGTTCAAATCCTTTAACCAGGTTGACCTAATAGTCATTGTATAAATCCTTTGAACAAGGTGACATTCAGATTGGAATGTTCTAAGTCCTCTAACAAGGTCACTCCTAATAGGGTGTTTAAATCCTTTAACCAGGTCACATTTGACAGTGTGTTTTGTAACCTTTAACAGGGTTGGCTCCTAACAGGACATCACTTCAGAAGAGTGAAATTTTGGTAGCATGTTACTGGTGGTTTTTACCATATTGGGTTTCCATGTTAAATCATGCTGTCAAAATGTGTGAATGTTATTGTCATGTTTTACTGTTAAGTTTCTGGAAGCTTATTTCATTAGTACAGTAAACTGCACACTTTTTGTTGTTTATTGTTGTTGAGAAGATCTGAGTTGTTCTAGTTGGTTTAAAGTTTTATATGGGCACATTTGGACTTGAGGATAACTGATTCACCCCCCCCCCCTCCTCAGTTATTCTGAATTCATTCTAACAAATAATTCTAAAAATTTTTTATCTCCAAATACTCTAGTTGATAAGGAAGAAGAACAATATAATATTATATGTGGGAGACGAAAAGTGTTGCATGATCAAAATCATGTGTTCGATAGAGGAAGGAAGTAGTGTTTACTTGTGGGGGTCTAGGGCCACCCAAATTTTTGTATCAGATTTGGTAAGGATAATCGGTCTCCTTCCCTAGAGATAAATGAGCTCTTTCTATGTCCAAGTATGAACAAACATCCCCAGAAAGAGCCACTAGTGGAACCTATATTTGCAAGTTAAATTTACAAATCCATACAAATCATGGAAGTATATTTTATAACTTTATCATTATGATTTATAGTATTTCACATTTTTCATTTCATAAATTATAATATTATCTAACTCTAATGTTTCTTAGTTTTTCATATTCATATTTCTAGCCGTTGCATATACTTTCGCAGGTTTTTGGTGCTCATGTCTTCACTCAGATCCAACCAATGATTGAAATACTTTAATAAAGATCAATGATTGGTTCTTTCCCCTAAGATAGATGATGTAATTCCTTTGACCTTTGAGACATTATGCCTAGCTAACGTGCTTCCCCTAATCTTAGCTGACCAAAGTCAAAACAAGTTAATACATCGAGCAATTTGAGATTCATCTAACAGCTGGCACTATGCCTAAAATACGATGATGAATGATCATTAAAATCAAGGAAATGCATGATGTTGAAACATGTCTTAGTCCCTCTAAACTCTAAGTGATGAAGAAGGAAAGATCTACAGTTAATCTTCAATGGAGATCAGATCTCATCTATGGTTGACATGATACCTCAAAGCCAAAGAAGAATGATAGTTAATCTTCAAGGCATCACGCGATGATGATGCATTTCCTGGACTCGTAGGTTATAAAAAGTGAAGATGTGATGATTGGTTGTTAACACTTGGCGAGGATCTATAGCTAGCACTATCCCTCAAAGTAGAGATGCATGACCTTTAGTCTTCAATGGAATGTGTGATGTTGACGCATGTCTTGGACCCACTGAGGCCAGAGGCAATATGATGGCAAGGATATAGATAGTATCATTTTTATTGGTCGAGTGAGGTGATAAGGATTCATGTTAGATTACAAGGTAGGATTAAAATATGAGCTACTAAAAGAATCATCATTTAGCATGTGCTTTTAATCAACGGTTATAACTTAACCGAGCCTTAAAGGTGACCAATTGTTAACAAAAGCATTAAGGGTTAATTGGTGGTTAAGTGGATGAAGATCCATGATAGGTGTTATGCCTCAAAGAAAAATTGTAGCATATTTAATCATTGACACATCGTGATGTGTTGACACACGTACTGGACTCACAGACTATGAGGGATGCAATCGTCTGTTAAAGCTCAAAAATCATCAACAGAAGTCATGTTTCCTTGATGGAAAGATGCAAGAATTTTATCCATTAAGACATTACACTATGATGCAATGTGTCTTTGACAGATAGAGGAGTGTAAATTTTGGGCGACGACGTTGACATGGGTTTTTCTTTAAGATCTATTTCTCTAAATAGATTTTATGTTAACAAGGGTTTATATACTTAATTATTGCACCATCAACATGCAGGGTTTTTGAAGGTGGAAAAGAATGAAGTCATCTGTCGATAAAAGAAAGAGACTTTCATGAAATCTTGAGAATGATAAAGACATGTAGACATATTTATTAGATTGTTCATGAGGATGGAGAATATTTGAAGATAGTCAATAACGATAATCTAGTTCTCATTGAGAAAACTATTTGACCTTCCAGGAAATATATCCATAATCAGAATCATAAATATATGGATGAAATGTTAGGAATAATAGTCCACAAGCACAACCTAGAGGGGGGGTGAATCAGTTGTGATGTAGAATATTAAACTTTAAACTTTATAAACCAAAACTGCAATGCAAATGATAACGCAGTAAATGCCAACATAATAACACAATACTTGTTGTTTAGGAAACCATGTTAAAGGTAAAACCTCGGTGATAATTAGCACCCAAAAATAATGTACTAAGAGTATAGTAACCATGTTAAAAGATTTAGCCCTGTTAAGATCTTAGTACAACATTACAGTACACAATCCTTGTTAGGAGACAGACCATGTTAGGAGTCAAGAAAAATAGTTGGTGCACTACCCAGGAATACTTCCCAAAGAAAGGTTAAAGCCATGCTCAAGGATTCACAATCTAAACAAGTGTATATAGGAAAAATATAATCTAGTGAACTATCTGATAGCAACTGTCTTTGCTTGGTCAGTTCCAATAAAGTATCTTTATCAAAATCTCTTATCTACATTCAGCAACAAAACAAGCCTCATATCTTTCACTTCTCTTCCTTTTCAATCTCTACCACATCTTTCCAAAATAAAAGATCTCACATATATACCCTTTTACAATAATTCATTAGGTTGGCCAATTAAGATTTCCTAGCACACAAATAATTAATTAGGTTAGCCAATTAGGCTTTCCCAATATACAAATAATTTTTTAACCCCTTACTAAGATACACATGGTACCTATAACAAGTAAACATCAAATACAATCCATCAGTTATGCTCCAAGATCCACAATCCATGCTCACAATTCATAATACATGCTACATGTCTGAAGTCGGCCACCACTTATGTCTCCTCTAGAATACATGCCATAGGTAACATCACCAACATGCTCACACAAATCAATCAATACCAAGCATTCCTCAATATGTCCTCTATCATCCAGTAAGCTTGCGTCACCTAAAATATCATAGTTACAGTCCAAAAACCAGTCTTCATTAAAATAACTATAACATCCTCAATATGCAACATAAATCCAAGTGACCTTAGGAATAAGGTCAACACACATTCTTCTTCATATAACCAACTTTGATTGTTATGAAACATCCGTACAATCTTTGTACACTTCTACCAATCAAGTAACCAATTTTTCCTCTCCACAGAAACATGAATATCAATAGCATGAATAGTATCCAAATCTGATATCATCCAACAATCTCCCCCTTTGGCATTGATGGTAACATATGGAAAAAACCATCCACCCAAAAGTACTTTCTCTCAATACAATCTTCTCAATATCCTCAACACAAATCTCCCTAAAATAGTAGGGATTTTCACATAGAATATTTCCCCCTTTGGAAGCAATGGAAAAGGGTTTCGTAACTCATCTATAATATTTTGTGAGGTGTAGCTTTTCCAAATCTTCATGTCCAACAAATAGGTGTGAGATCACCCAAATGTGCTCTAGTGTTCCTACGATCACTCCCCCTGATGAGTAGATCCATACATCAAGTCTAGAAAATGATATAGCTTTGAAAGCCACTGGACTGATGTATATCTACATCAATTAATTATCACAAGGAGGGGCTCTGACCCTAAGCATGCTTCTGAGATATTTAAAAGCCTCTTTGGAAAAGGTTTTTTAAAGATATCTGCCATATGTTCATTTGTGCTAATATATTCCAGTTTAATCTCTTTCTCTGCTACCTTCTCCATCAAGAAATGATACTTAATAGAAATGTGTTTATTCTTTGAATGCATAACAAGATTCTTCAACATATTCACTATGCGAATGTTATCACAATGGATAACCACTAGTTCTTCAAAAATTATTCCAATGTCCTTCAGTATTTGTTTCATGCAAACAACTTGTGTGCCATTTATTGCACCAGCAACATACTCTAATTCAATAGTAGACTAAGAAATACAGTTATGTTTCTTACTTAACCAAGAAACCAGCCTTTTCCCAAGGAAAAATGCACCACCACTGGTACTTTTTAATCATCCACATTACCTACCCAATAAGCATCAGTATAAGCCTACAAAATAAATTCATTTGATTTTTCATACCATAATCCATATTATGTTGTTCCTTTCAACTATCTGAAAAATTATTCTCATAGAAGAAAGGTGTGTCTCTTTAGGATCTGCTTAATATCTTGCCACAATTCCAACTGCATTGGTAATATGTGGTCTAATGTGAGTTAGATATTGTAGACCACAAACCATAGATCTATACTTTGTCTAAAAAACACTTTGAGTCTCATCATTACTAGTCAGTTTGTATCCAGTCACCATAGCTATTCCAACATGTTTACAATCTTCCATTCCAAATTCCTTCAACATTTCCTTAAGATACTTGGTCTGAGATATAAAAATGTCATTCTTACTCTAGTTGATTTGAAAACCAAGAAAAATTTTCATTTCACCAATCATTGACATCTCAAATTCATTTTCCATTTCTTTAGATAACTTCTTACTCATCTTATCATTGCCTCCAAAAATGATATCATCAACAATAACTTCTATGATTAAGATTTCATCTTCATCAGTTCTTAAATATAAATTACTGTTTGCATTACCTTTTCTGAAACCATGATGAAGTAGATAATTTTCTAGTCTTGCATACCATTCTCTCGGTGCTTGTTTTAGTCTATACAGTGCTTTCTTCAATTTACAAACCATGTCTTCATCATCTGTCAAAGGAAAACCATCAGGTTTCTCAATGTATACTTATTCTTGTAGATCACCATTCAAGAATGCTAATTTTACATCCATCTGATATACTTTAAATTCTTTATGTGCAGCATAAGCAAGAAATAATCTCACAGCTTCCAACCTAGCAATAGGAGAAAATTTTTCTTGATAGTTTATGCCTTCTTGTTGCTAGTATCTATCACACACCAATCTAGCCTTGTTTCTTACCATTATTCCTTCCTCGTCTATCTTATTTCTGAAAACCCATTTAGTTCCTATCACATTTCTATTTTTAGGTCTTGGAACCAATTCCCAAGTATTGTTTTTCTTTATCTATTCAATTTCTTCTCACATAGCTTTAGTCCAAGATTCATCTCTACATGATTCATCAGTAGTTTTCGGTTCAACTTGAGAAATCAAATTTTTTTTTATCTCTAACTCTAGATCTATTCATCATACCTTTTCTTGCATCACCAATAGTTTGATCTTAAGGATGGTTCTTCCTAACATACCTCAGAGTGTTTGGAGTCTGAGTAACCTCAACCAAATCATCTTCAATTTCATTTTCAATAATCAAAGGTTCTTCAGGTTCAGAAGTGACCTCTTTCATCTCTGTAATCTGACCCTAATCACATATTCTTTCCTGAATCTGAAACTTTTCATCTATCCTCACATTGGTGCTTTCAATCAACTTCCTCAATCTCAAATTGAAACATTTATATGTTTTACTCTTAGTAGAATAACCAAGAAAAATTCCTTTATCACTTCTAGCATCAAACTTCCCTATCTCATCATCTCTTTTGATATAACATTTACTTCCAAATATTCTAAAATATTTTATAGTAGGTGTATGATCAAACTATAATTCATAAGGATTCTTACTTGTACCTTCTCTGATCTAAATTTTGTTCAAGGTGTACATAGCAGTGCCAATAGCTTGTCTCCAATGAACATGTGACACATTTCATTGCAGAAACATAGTCATTACAGCATCTAATATAGTTTTGTTTCTTCACTCTTCTATCCCATTATTTTGTGGAGTTCTAGGAGCTGATGTGATGCACGATCATCTCGGGTCCTTGCCAATCCTGCTTAACCAAAAATATGTTTTATTTTTTTCTTTAGCTTGTTTGGAGACTGCTTGATGAAGTGCTTAGTTACCCTGTCACTTGGGTACCCTTTCTGTCTTTCTTTACTGATGGGTCTCGGTGTGTGTTGATTTCTATTGCTCCATTATGCTTTCACCGAGTTGGTTTTTTTTTCTTGGGTATGTTCTCTCTGAGTCGACCCTATTGCTTGGGTATGCTTTTATCAAGTGGTTCCTATTGCTTAGTGTTTCTCTTCCCGATTTGGTTATCCTGATCTAGTTGACTTATACATTTAATTTTTGTGGTGTAATTAATGTGGAGCCTCTCATTGGGATCTGTGTGGAACTAAATCTGGGTCTCTCTTAGGGATTTGAGTGTCGACCTCTTTGGTGGACTCTTCTATATATTTGTTTCTGTATTTTAGTTTAGGCATCAGTGCAAGGAGATAGTAGACTTTGATAAAAAGATTAACTGGTGAGATAATTGAAAGGAAGGTCGGTGACCTTGCATGTATGAAGATCAATCTATAATTCATTGAATGTATATGGCCAAAATCAGGAAGGCCTTACAGCCTGACATGTAATGAGTTTGATCAATTAGTTAAAAAAGGATACCTGTTATTTCTTCTCTCACTCTGTGTGTTGTTGCTTCAACATTGTTGTGTCTGCAAGGTTGATTTGGTACTTGGGAGTTCCCTAGGCCTCATTTCCTACCCTCCTTGTGTCAGGTGTCTAAGTTCCTTCTTGTAAACCCTAACCCTAGTTTGTGTCTATTATTGTGGGGTAGCAGATTGCGATCTAACCTACAATTGTGGAGGGATTCAAGATTGTTCGTGGGAGAGGAAATGCAAATCAAGGTCTATTTGATATTCTTAGATAGATGGCTGCAATATTGGAATTTTTTGAGATAGCCCAGTGTAGAGGAAGACATCTTGAAGATGTTAGTGATGATGAATTGGAAGAAGTTGAAGGTGAAGCTGCACCTACACCTGTGATGTATCAAGAGGAAGAGAGATTCCTAAGAGCATTAACAAGTTTGACATCTACACCTCAGTTCAATCCTCCTGAGTATAGTGGAAAATTGGATTCTGATGAATTGATAGATTGGATAAATGAGATGGAAAAGTACTTTGAATATGAAAATGTATTAGAGAACAAGAAAGTCAAGATTGCAAGTACAAAGTTGAAAGGTAATGCATCCTTGTGGTGGGAGCATCTACAATTGGATCAAAAGAAGAAAGGTAAAGACAAGATCAAGGTATGTGATAAGATGGTAAAAAAATTGAAAGGCAAGTTTCTACCTTGTGATTATATAATTAACCTAGTTTGACGAATGCAAAGTTTGAAGTAGAAAGATAGATCGGTAAGGGATTATATTGAAGAATTCTATAGATTGGACATCAAATCTGGACATGTTGAAGATGAGGTGGAAAGAGTAGAAAGATATCTGAATGGATTGAGAATTTCTATTCAAGATGAGATCAATTTGGTCAATATGGAAAGCATTGAGGAGGCATATCATTTTTCCCTAAAAGCTGAGGAGAAATTGAAAGAAAGATATGAACAAAGATAAAGAGGCAAAGGTGGAAGATTTCCTAGAGGAAGAGGTAGATCTCATGGTGGAAATAGTAGATCTAAACTAGACAAGTCAAATTCAGACACGTCTCAAGATAAGGGAAAGACTTAATGGAAATGTGGAAGTTCATACTATTGGGATTAATGGGAAGTAGTATTGAGAGGGGAGG
The DNA here is from genome assembly GCA_018584345.1 of Thuja plicata. NCBI lineage: Eukaryota > Viridiplantae > Streptophyta > Pinopsida > Cupressales > Cupressaceae > Thuja > Thuja plicata. Next base: position 3,599,988 of record MU225021.1, on the reverse strand, counting down.
GGTGAATCAGTACCTCTAAAACTTTTAACTCTTTTCATCATTCATCATTAGTAATCATTCATTACTGCATTACCGACCATTACAGTTGTTCTTTCTTATGTATGTAGTATTATTTCATAATCTTTAATAGTTTGTAACATTCATAGAAACATTCATTAAAGTAATAAACACATAACATAAGATATGATATTGCAGAAAACTCCTGTTAGGAAGTAAAAAATGCGGTGGGGATGGCACCCACAAAAATTCACTATCTGCATAATGGAAGGGAGCTATTAAAGGATTAAAATTAATGACTTTTGATGATCTACCCTATTAGGAGTATTAAAGTGGAGACCTGTTAAGATCTACTCTATTAAGAGCTTTAGCAACAATGATTTAAGTGTGCACCCGGTTAAGAGATTTACAATAGGACTGTTAAGTCCACCTTTCTTGAAAGAATTTCTTAAGTGTACTACACTTGTTAGAATGAGTACGTATGATTGAACTTACTGTATGCAATCTACAATTGCTAATTATGGATTTATTAAAGCTCTCATAATAATAATATCACCTTAAGTGACTGATTAATGCCTTTCTCTGCTCGTTGGTAGCCTGTGATCTTGTTCTTGAAACTGAATTGATTCTTTTCTGTCCTTCTGCATGAAATCTCTTGTCTGGTCTCTAGATTCTCTCCATGGCTACAATATTTATTTGAACAAAAATAGTTTACAATACATTCAACATCTATTTATACAAGTTTTTGACCTATCTTTGAATCACGCATTACAATTTTAACTCTTAGATCCAAGGTTTACAACTTGACCTTGATCTTTATTTTTACATGTTTTAAATCAATTAAACTAATTAAAACAATATTAATTACATTTCTTCCTCTGTACATAATGGATTTCAAAGAAAATCAAGAAGCTATATATACAACTTCAGTGATTTATCTAACGTGGAAAGTCAGATCCACTTTTTGTGGGATGTAATTGACTGTCGGTTCTTGGTCATTGGGTTGAACTAAAAGCCTATCGATGTTCCTTTGTTGAACTAATCATCGAGTTACCTTCATTTTTTGAGTTCCTCTTTGTGTTATTCCATCGGGTTGCACTATTGTTACTCCTCGGGTTCCATTAACCTTTTTGTCATTGGGTAACACTGAATAGTGTTTGTCCGGATGCTTTGAACTTTGCAGTATCAGATAACCTTGTCATCAGGTAGTGTTGTGTCCTGTCTATTGGTGTAGTGTAAATCAATGGTGTGGATCATGTTTTTCCTTGTGTATACTAATGGAAAAATATAATGCCTTCAATCTCCCCCTTTGATGTTAGTATCAAAAAGTGATATGTGCATAATACTAAAGTATTTAATATGTACACAATGTCTATATCCTTATCATTATATGACTCCCCCTAACTGTATGCATTGGTATAGTATAAGTATATATGTACTTATGTATACTTTCCTCTGTACAATACATTCCTTGTTCTTTTCTCTTTCAGTTGTATGACTGTACATCATTTCATCTTTTCATTTTCCCCTTTTGTACTAACTAAACTATACATATCATTTCCCCCTTTATTTGATACTCATGAAAAAAATGTACAACTTATAAGATGCCAAAATATTGTGACAAAAATGTGTAACTGTGTCAAGAATATGGGAATGGGTTGTCTTGATATCTTCGAGCGATTTCTCCCATTTTTCATGTAGGAGTTCTAGTGTCATGTGCTCTAGCTCTAGCCTTGCATGCATATCATAAATGTTGTCTAGGAAAGAAATTTATGGGGTTGTAAATAGTGTGTTTTCCTCTGTCACATGTTGTTTCAGTAGTGAAACTGTCGGTAAGAGCTAATTTTGGAGCTCATTTACCTCATCTCTGGACTTTGACTCTACAATCTATATGTCCTATCTCAATTTCCGAGCCTATTTGAGTTACTCATTGTGCAATTTTATTGCACCTACATTATTTGTGAGACTTTATGCAATTGTCATAAGATCAACATCTATTTGTGCTATCTTGTCAGTATACTCCTGTGTGAGTTGATCAAGTGTGCACAATTTTTGTATCAAAGTAATAGCTTTTGAGATGATTGGATCAATTATGCTCACCAATTCAGAAAGCTTTACCTTTTTCAATGCCAATTCCTAGCTTATCTTTTCAGCTAGCTTGAACTCATACTTTTGTTCAAGTCTCTCTTACATGACCTTCTTGTTATCTATGTTTTGATATTTTATCACATCTGTGAGTACCACCAATTGATCAAGCATTGGGGCTATTTGATGAATATCTACATCTGGTACTATTTTTTGAAGAATTACTCTTGCTAATTCCAGTACCTTTGCCTCCTTTTTGGTTTTCCTTAGTTTGTCTTTCATTTCTTTTCTCTCACAGAGTCATGCATATTTGGTAAATTTAGTTGGATCCAATGTCTTTGGATCATAAAATAGTATCTCAATGATTTCATCCAGAGTTACTTGATTCTTATGCTTGCCCTTCTTCTTCTTTCAGACTTTTGGGGATGCAGATGTATGAACTCCCATTGCTAGTTCATTTTTTCTCTCTGAAGTTCTTGGTGAAGGCTTTGTTGATGATGTTGTTGGAAACACTGAGAGGGCGGGGGTGAATTAGTGTTTAGCTATTTATTCAATTTCATTAACTTTAAACATAAAACAATTATATATCACTTGAATCTTAACACAAGATCACATAACACATAATATGATTATAGGGAAACCATGATTAGAGGAAAACCCCGGTGGGAATTAGTACCCACAAATATTTCACTAGTATAATGAACCTATTAAAGTTCCTTTTCCCTATTAGGAGCAGTCTTTACAATGCAAGTACAATGACCTAGTTAAAGGCTTGACCCTGTTAGGAGTCTTTTACAAACAACCCTATTAGGGGTGAGGAATCACTATCCAAGAGCTCACTACTCAATGAGAAAGAAGGCTACAAACTCCTGAGAATAGATATACACTATATCCAAAAGTGAACTGTTGTATATGACACAAATGTCTGATCAGTTCCAGTTATGCACTTATACTCTTATCTTCTTTAGGGGCTCTATCTCATGCTAACATCTTTACATTGCTCTACTCTACTTATTTCTTCAACACTTGAAATATATCTTTAATTGAATATATATATATATATATATATATATGTTTATGCCTGAATAGACAGGACTATAAACAAGACTTTAGTTGGCCCAAAAACANCTTATCTTCTTTAGGGGCTCTATCTCATGCTAACATCTTTACATTGCTCTACTCTACTTATTTCTTCAACACTTGAAATATATCTTTAATTGAATATATATATATATATATATATATATATGTTTATGCCTGAATAGACAGGACTATAAACAAGACTTTAGTTGGCCCAAAAACAACACTCACAATGCTTCCAAACAAATTGGCTTAAGTGTGTTTACAAAAATGTTTAATACATGATTACAAACTTATTATAATAGATTCTTAGCCTTTACATAACAAAAGATTACATGCTAATCAAAAACATCAAGCCGGCTTCATACTTTGTATTCTGAACTGCTAGTGTACTTGTTCTTTTTGTAACTTGTCCATACTGCCATTCCATACCATGCATATATAGGCTTTGCATAACAACATACCATAGAGCTTATGTCTAAAGGCACTTAGTCTGAATTGCCCGTACGCATGTGCGCTGGTGCTCTGATCATATGTGTGTCTTTGTTTTGTATTGTCTTCTGTACTTAGGCAATTTTCATTACTAAGTTTGTTGTCAAAAATCCATATGACTTTGTTGCCATAATGAAAACACAAAATAATCCATATACTCCCTGGGAGTCAACTTGCCAACAATCTCCCCCTTTGTCATTAATGGCAACAAAGGAATGTGGCTAAGTTACTCAAAATTGACTAACATCAAAAACTATATATTTCATTGCATATATATATACACTTCTCCTCATACATACATTACTTCCCCTTTGACATTAATGAAAAATGTGTCAAAATATTAATTCTTTAGATACTTACTCCATGTATACATCTGGATAGGTTATCTATGAATTCTTCATCTCTTGCTACCAAAATGCCTTTAGTGCATCAATTGTTTGGAGATGGGCGCATAGAGTATATGTGAGTTTTCCATCTTTGTCAAATCCATGTTGGGTCCTTGATCATAGGTAGCAATGGTTGCATCAATCTGTTTAATGTTCTCATCTAGAACTGCTAAGGAGGTTGCAAGTGCATTTCTCAACTGAATCTGCCTGATCATTATCTTACTGATCTCCATTTTATCTTTTTCTATCTTGTCTATCTGACCTTGATAGATATTGTTGCAGATGTTTATATCTTGGGATGATGTTTCAACTGAGTGTCTTATGTTGTCAATGAAGATATCTTTCACTTCTATCTTTTTGATATGTTCAGAGGTGAGTTTGCCTCTATCCATGCAATTTGCTATAACCTTTCTGCCTTTGGTTGCCAACTCTTTCAACATTGTCTGACCAATCTTCAATGACTTTAAATCTAAGGAAAAATTCTTTACCAGTTCATTCAATCTTTCCTTTTTGTACTCATCTTCTCCAATTCTAGTAGATGAGTCTACTAAACTTGTAAAATGTGTTTTGAAGCTTGTTAGGATGTTGTCTACATCATCAACTGATTTAATTTTTTCTACTTTCTTGTCTAAAGGCACTAAGTCATTCAAAATGTTTACTAATTCCAAGAATAGAGGGTTTCTCATAAACTATTTCTCTTTGGCTTTTTCCATGGCTAGGACATTGATCTTGATCAGGTCTTCTTCTCCCCATGCATCCAGACTTGCTAAGTTAGGAGTTAAACTTGACAACAACGAGTTTGATGGTTGAATGGATCGTGTGAATATAGTATTCTGACTAGTATCCATACATTCACTTTTTACTAGGATTTCCATAGCTGGTATCTCATTAGTTTGATTGTCTTGTTCTTTATTCAAATATGTTGAATCATTAACAAGGACTTCATCTTGTTGTAAAGATGTGTCATCAGTGCATACCTCATTTTTTTCTTCGGCGCTTACAAATGCTTTATCAACTTTGTCCATATCACTATCAGAAGCTGTCATGGATATCTTGATATTATCAATCACTATAGTATCCCCTGAATCTTTTGCTATATCAGAAGTTATTGAAACTGAGGGTGATGACACCTATGGATATGTCTTAGGTTCATTTTGAATCACTGGTTCTATAACCTATTTGGGAGGAACTAGAGTTACCTTTGTTGTAGGCGCCATTGATGGATACATATGTCTATCTAGAAATACCTGCTCAAATTCTTTTTGAGTCTCTTCACCAACCATATCATACTCCTTATTCATGATATGGAGAACTCTTGTTTCAGTTCTTAGGTGTAGCTTTACTAAATCCAATGGAATGACTTTCTCATCATGCAAGCACACCAGGAGAAGAAGACTATCCAATGTTTCTTCTCTTATCCTCATATCCTCTTCAATTGCTTGCCTCTTTAATATATCAAGTATGTTCCATACCTTGTCTGGTGTGACAGTTTTGAGTTCCAATACTATCCTTTTGAACTTAATCATGTGAGAGATGATCATAGAAAGAATATCTGTTTGTCTATCTCTTGATATTTGTCATATACATTCTTGAGAGATTCTATTCTTCCTTCATTAACAATTTTGTTCCTTAAGACATTAAGACTAGGCCTGAAACCTACCTCAGGAGGAGCTTGTGTGTTCTTTACCTTGCTCCTTGTAGTTCTTGAGGATGGATGACTAGTGGGTGCTTTCTTCCTTCCTCTAGACTTCTTGCTTGGTACAGAAGGTGGAGAGGATTCTAGATCAGTAGTGGTTGATGGCGCAGATGTGTCTACATTTGATTTCTTCTTTTTCTTTTTAGGCATATCATCAGTCTTTTCCATTTTCACTTCTGTAGGAGTTTTCTCAAGTTCTTTGGCTATCTTAGATTCTCTAGCTCTATCAAGGTCTTCTTGTGTAACACCATGAACTTTTAGGATATTCAAGGTAATCCTTGATCTCTTCCTTTTATTGTCAGCACTGTATAAGATAGAATCAACTTGATTTATATTTTCTCTATAAGTACCCCATCTAGGTTCATTGGGATCCTTGGGTGCAGATAGGACTTGTGCATAACATTCCAAAACATGTTCTTCAACTTCATAACCAAGAGGGTGAATCCACTTTGTTCTAGGCTTAACTACCTCCATGCAAGTACAGTAAGTCTCCACCATGAAGCATATGGTGTCTTTGTACTTCTCAACTATTTTCTCAGGTATCCTGAACCTCTTTTGCATCTTGATCCTGAAATTTTTGATATCCATGTCCATAGAATCTTTTGCACTACTCTCTGATGTAGCTTTTAGTGATATATGAGACATAGTAGGCTTGCTCCTATCTACGTAGAGATTTGCAACTTTACCAACAATGTTGAAGTACAAATAGATAATCAAAGAGCCAAACCTAAATATCTTTCTCTTATCATGCTTAATGGATTTGATATTCTCTATTAGCTGTGCATGTAATAATTCATAGAGATTTTACTGAGTGTTATCTCTCACTATCCTTATTGCTGCCAGAACTGTTGCTGTGGACACACTATTCAGTCTGCTTGCTTGCTGAAACTTGTATCCAAGTATCATAGTGAGTATTTTAATGTCATTCTCCTTAATGGGATCAATAGTCATGTTGTTCCTATCACTTCTAGATAAGAAGACTTGTTCAACCTACTTCTTAACATCCTTTCCAGTAGGAAGAGTTGGTCTAGTCTTAGGAAGTCCAGTCATCTAAATAATTAGATCTGTAGTGATGCAAACAAGAACCTCACCAATCCAATATAGGTCATCATGTATCCTAATTAGTAATATCTTAACCCATTATAGTTCATAGAACTCATGTGCTTTTGAATACTCAAAGATAGGGTTATCAGTGAGCTATGCATATTCATCCTTGAATGAATAGTCTGGTTTCATCATAGAACCAATGAGAGATGCAATTTTGTTGTCTCCAACTATTTCCTTATTTCAATAAACATTTGCATGGATGTCTTCTACATGTACAAATCCAAGCGGAGTCTTAGAGAATGCTCCTTCGACATCATCTAGTATAGACTTGAATGGATGCTTCTTAAAGACAAATCTCTTCCTTTCAGCAATGTTGAATATAACAGGGGTTTCCAAACTTACTTCCAACTTGGTTAAGTAGGGTTTCACGATGATTCTAAAATGACATGACTGCTAGGGTTTCATTCCAATTGTTAATCCATTCACAAACCAAGTAATCCTTTAAGTTGTAGTGCTTTGATGCTAAATGCTTATCTGCTTTCTGAATGCTTCAATCTCAAATACAAAGTGAGGTTTCTAAGATCTTTTGCCAATTTATATAAATATTAATTGCATTTAATGCTCTTTTCCATAAAGCGGTTTAAAAAGAGAATTTAAAACTTTGTTCTGAACAAAGTAAAGGCAATGCATGAATACATACAACATTAATTCATGATCACATGCATGAATTCATAGGCACATACTCAGAGGTGAGTATACCAGACGCATAGGGGTTCAAATCTAGAATAGCAAGACCCTGAGGTTCAACTATCTAGAAGTAGAAGTTGCATCCACTGAGGATGCATCTACTAACTTTTTCTCTTCACTATCCTTCTTTACTTCAACCCATATTTTATCTGAGTTAGATTTAGCTTCCACAAACTTAACTTCTCCTGATTCTTCAAACAAAGACTTCTTAGGATTCTCTTGTCCTTTTGTTCTTGATCTGCAAGACCTTGAGATGTGTCTAGCCTTTCCACATGAGTGACAAATGATGGGAGGTCTGATGTTGTTATTCACCATGCTGCATTGTTTGGCTGTGTGTCCATTGTAATTACATATCTAACATGTAATGTTCTGCAAGTATCTTTGAGGATTATTTATCTCATTGATTTGAGTTTGATTCCTTTGGTTTAGTTGTTGCTAATTTATCTAATTTTTTTTGCAATGAATAGCCCTATGACCAAACTTATTGCAGGAGTAACAGTAACCATTGAAGGGTCTTACATTCTTACAATCTCTTGCCAAGTGTCCATGCTTGTTATAGGCATAGCAAGTATGGTTGACTACCTTGTGCTTATCTTTTGGTGGTTCTGCTTTGGTCTCTTCATGATTCTCGGTTTTCTTTTCTTCTGAAGATTTTGTTTGAGCTTTCTTTCTTTCTTGTAATGAGTTGATCTCAATTTGAGCTAGACTGTATCCCATACCAGTGGTATCACCTTTTAATTTTTGTGCATAAAGCTATGATTGAATTAAATCATAACTTGTGTGTAGTTTGTCAATCTTGTCTTTTGCTCCTAATAATTTAGATTCAATCTTCTTCTTGATATTTTCCAATTCCAAGATTTTCATATTGGCTTGTATGAGTTCTTCATCTAACTGTTTATTTTCTTTTTCTTCTCTTCAATAGTTGTTAGGCTATCAGTTAGTTGATCATTCAATTCTTCTATCTTATCCTTTAAAGATAAGTTTTATTCTTTCAATTTCTTAACGATTTTCCCCAAACCATTCGTAGAACAATCTTTCAGATCTTTTCTTATTTTCTTGATAAGCATTTGTGAGCCATCAAATTTTAGCTTAAGTTCCTCATTTTCTTTCTCAGATCTATCTAGATCTTCAAGGGCTGCTTCAAGATTCTTTTTTAGATGTTTGACTTCTACTGAATCCATGATCTCCTCAAGTGGTTAAACTTTTATTTCAGAGGACCAGAGCTCTGATACCAATTGTTGGAAATACTAAGAGGGGGGTGAATCAGTGTTTAGCAACTTTAAACATAAAACAATTATATATCACTTGAAGCTTAACACAAGATCACATAACACATAATATGATTATGGGGAAACCTTGATTAGAGGAAAACACCAGTGGGAATTAGTACCCACAAATATTGCACTAGTATAATGAACCTGTTAAAGTTCCTTTGCCCTGTTAGGAGCAGTCTTTACAATGCAAGTACAATGACATGGTTAAAGGCGTAACCCTATTAGGATTCTTTTACAAACAACCTTGTTAGGGGTGAGGACTCACTATCCAAGAGCTCACTACTCAATGAGAAAGAAGGCTACAACCTCTTGAGAATAGATATGCACTATATCCAAAAGTGAACTGATGTATATGACACAGATGTTTGATCAGTTCCAGTTATGTGCTTATACTCTTATCTTCTTTAGGGGCTCTATATCATGCTGACATCTTTACATTACTCTACTCTACTTCTTTCTTCAACACTTAAAATATATATTTACATTGCATATATATATATATATATATATATATATATATATGCTTGAATAGATGCGACTATAAACAAGACTTTAGTCAGCCCAAAAGCAACATTCACAATGCTTCCAAACAAATTGGCTTAGGCTTGTTTACAACAATGTTTAATACATGATTACAAATTTATTACAGTAGGCGCTTAGCCTTTACATAAAAAAATATTACATGCTAATCAAAAACATCAAGTTAGTTTCATACTCTATATTCTAAACTGCTAGTGTATTTGTTCTTTATGTAACTTTTCTATACTGCCATTCTGTACCATGTGTGTATAGGGTAAGCATAACAACATACCTTAGAGCTTATTTCTAAAGGTGCTTAGTCTGAATCACCCATACACATGTGCACTGGTGCTCTAATCATTTGTGTGTCTTTGTTCTATATTGTCTTATGTACTTATTTAATTTTCATTACTAAGTTTGCTATCAAAACTCCATATGACTTTGTTGCCATAATGACAACACAAAATAGGCCATATACTCCCTGGGATTCAACTTTTCAATAGATGCCTCTTGTGTTTTCTTCTTAGAGTGTACCTATCAGTTTGATGAAGACATCTCTCCATCAACCTTGGGTGTCTCTATAGATTTTTCTTCTGTTTTCTTCTCTAGCTCATCTTGCTTTGCTTCTTCACTCTTATCTGTCTACTTGTCCTCCTATACCTTTTGTGTTTCTTCTTTATTTTGATTAGTAGATTTATTTTTCTGATCGTCAGTTGTAGTCTTTTCTAAAGTTGTATCCTTTGTATTATATGTGGTGTCTTTTACTTTAGCATCACCCTTGTCTTCGGGTGTGCTTGTGTCCTCTACAGTAGATGCATCATTACCCTCTAGTATATTTATTTCCTTCATTAATATAGGCATATTGCTTTGAGTTGTAGCTTGGTCTATATCTAGAGTGGTGTCTGACTCATCGGTTTGATCTTTTAGAGTAGTGACATCCTCATCTTTTTATATCTTCTCTGCAGGGTCTAGTTCTATTAGGTCCATGACGTAAGTATCCTGCAATGTCTCATCAACAACATTCATATCTTTATCATTTGATGTCTTCAAATCTTATTGTTATCCCTAATCCTTAGGTGTAATGAATATCACATCATGTTTCTTTTGTGGATCTTTATCAGAGTCATCATTTGTGATTTCTTGAATGTCAAGATCATCCATGACTTTATCCAAATCAATTGGCTCCATTTCTTCAACATTGTCCAAAGCAATGTGCTAAGTACTTGCCTTTTCTTTTTCTTCCTCTCTATGAGGTGTGTCAGTGAGAATTAATTGTTCCTCATGACTTGTTGACTCTGCTAGCAGATCTAATAGATGTCTCCATTTTGTTTCATTCATATATGTCTAGCTTTGTAAACTAATCTTCAAGTACTTTGTAAGCCCTTATCTTGGCTACAAACTTTCTTGAATGCTTCTTCATAATCTCTTTTATTTCTTCAATCTTATATTTGGGAGGCATAATTTTGACAAGTAACCTCTCCCTTGCTTCTCTCTTAGTCTATAGAGCATATGACCACTGTAAGGATATTCTATTACCTAGCTCTTTAGGTATTTGGTTGATGAACTCAATTGGTACATATTTGTAATTGATAATTGCCCTTATTATGGCATCTTGTATCTTATTTTGGTCCTCTAGTTTGAGTGTATCCCATTGTTTGAATCTCTTGTCATGCATTGTGCTAGATGAAGCAATAGATTCAGCAGCCTTATTTTGGTCCTCTAGTTTGAGTGTATCCCATTGTCTAATTGTCTTGTCATACATTGTGCCAGATGCAGCAATAGATTTAGCAGCCTCATCAATTGTTTGATTCCTGTAATTCTTCTTTACTACATCAGGCTCATCTTCTTTAGAATCCTTTATGTCAGCCTTAGTTCTAACCATTCTTTTTCTCCTCTTTGGGGGTGTTGCTTTCACAGTTTGCTGCTTTGTTTTCTTTTTTGTCAATTTCTTCCTCTTATAGGTCCTTACTTGACCTTTCTTAGGAGGTGTGGTGTTGATTTTAGTAGATTGACTCCTCGTCCTCTACTTCTTTATAGGAGGTGGAGGTGTATTAGATTTAGTCTCCTCAGAATCTGAGTTATGTTCACCATGTCCTTCACTAATGGTGCCCTGTTCATCAGTTTCCTCTGGTTGTTCTTGTTCCTCCTCAATAACCGATAGAATATTTTTGAGATTCTTAACCATCTTATCCTTTTTATTGACAGTTTTCTTTATTTCTAGGCCTCTTTTTATCTTTGATTTGGCCTCTTCATAGGTTCCAAACCTTGGTTGTTTGTTGCCAAAAGGCTCATTGATCAATGCATCAATTGCATTTGTAGCATGATCTATGTTGATTTCATAATCTAGTGGTGCTAACCAAGTTGTTCTTGGTACAACCAGTTTGATGTGGGTGAAATTTGTGTCCACCATAAAACATATTTCATCCCTATGTTTTTCAACAAGTTGTTCAGGGATCCTTGTCCTTTCCATCATCTTTTCCTTGAATTCAAGGAAGTATGCAGTCATAACAGATTCAAAATTATCTCCTAGTGACTTAATTAGTTCACTAATCTATAATGTTACTGGTTTTGTAGTGTCCCATTTCAGTTTTCCTAATCAAGGAAAGTATTCTTGAAAGTAGAAAAAGATACACATGATAAGTGAGCCAAACTTGCATGTGTTTGTCTTTGTAGACCTTATTGTGTTCATATTCTCATCAAGTTGTTTCAACAGGATCTCACATAGATCCATCTGTATGCCCTTTGTTACTTTCTTGTAATTTGTACTTACTAATGTTGCAGATATTTTGTTCATCCTACTTGCTTGAAATATTTTATAACCAATCACACATGCATCGAACCTTAGTTCCTCATCGGTGATGGTGTTTACTTTTAGACCTTTGTTGTCCCAATCAGCTTTTGTGAGTTTTGTGACTTCTGTCCTAGAGGGCTACTTGTGAGCCTTAGGCTTGTCAGTTATTAGATAACCAGTGATAGCATGAAGGACATCCTTGGTGATTTGTTTGGGTTGATCCAACCACAACTTCTGGTCATGCAATCTACTTAGTACCAACCTAATCTTGTCAATCTTGAAGTCCCTCAGGAAATATAGGGTATTGGTTATCCCTTTAACCTATAAGTGTTTGTGCTCTTATTTTAGGTTTCCTTCTACATCACAAAGCTTCTTATAAGCTTCATCCATCTCTAGATCTCCTATTTTGGTGATCTTTCAATGAATATAAGACCTAACGTCTTCTATGAGCAAAACCCTAGGTGGAATTTTAGAAAACACGTCAGTTTCATCAGGTTGCAATGCAGTCTCTGGGCATATCTTTTATTTGGGCTCTACACAGGTGCTATTCTTGATTAACCTAACCACATTCTTCTTATCATTATTAATCTTTATGGTTTTTGATGTGGTTACCATCATTTTTCAAGTTTCTAGGGCTTTCTTGAAATTTAGGGATTTCTTGAAAAATTACTAAAGAGATTTTTCGGTGCGCTCGGTACTTACTTTGATCTATGATAATGATGAATGTTCTATTTTTTGTGTGCTTAGATCAATTCAAGGATGCTATGCTTTCTACTCTTCAATCGCTCTATTTTTTGCTTTGCATTCTCTTCAAATCGCGGGTGCAAAATGAAGTTGTCTTGTCATCTATTTATAGAATTTTTGCCCTAAGTCTTGTCATAAATTCTCAACAACTCATCGGGACCTGAAGACAGAGTTTGTTGGTAAGACTTTCAAAAACATCATCAGTGTTGACATGATGCTCGGGACAGCTGTTAAAAAATTTTATTATACCAACGGATATCGGTATCTTGTCATGACAACTTTGTCATTTTTCTTCCTTACCAAGGGGTGTCAGGTTATATTGGTAACTTAACCATTTTACTTGTTGACCAAAAAATTTTGGTAAGTGTAAAATAGCTTATCCATTATGTTCACCGATGATTTTTGGTATGTGTATATCAACGGGGTTGTTTTCTCATAATTGAAACAAGTAACGTAATATGCATATTTTGACTATCTATCAATTTGTATAATGGAACTGATGCAAAATATGACTTGGTGTAGTACATTTCCATACTTACTTGTTCAACTCAAGTGGGGGTGGTGATATCACTAGATCCATTGGATGGGGTGTCACCATTTGGATTGCTTGGTCCATCTTTATCATTTCTTGAATTTTTTCTCCACATTTTGTCTCTAGCCCTCTGGATATCTTCAATGGTGTTTCCATTGGGATATGTGCTTGTCTCTATCATTCAATCTTTGCAATCCTTTTTGAGATGACCAACTTTGTGACAGTGTAAACATGTCATTTCGGGGCTTGCCTCTAGACCTTTTGGTCCATGCCCTCATGCAGTTTGCAGCAATGTGTCCATATCTACCACATGTTGTATATTTTGTCCATGTATTGTAGTCCCATACATATTGATTACCTATTCTCTTTGGTTGATAGGGAGTTTCTTGACCTCTTGGCTTCCATGCTTGCCTTTTCTTTTTCTAGCATTCAAGACTTGTGTGTCCATTCATCTTGCATGTAGGACAGTATTTGTCCATGTAGGTTTCCTTCTTTGGTTGTTCCATCTTAGACTTACATTCATATGCTTTATGTCCTTTCTTGTTGCATTTATAATAGAATCCTATGAATGAAGATGTAGATTTAGGAATAGCTTTCATTTTTCCTCCGAATACATTTGATGTGTGTCCTTGCTTTTCATAGTTCTTGCATGTCAGCTTTCTTGGTCTTGGATTTTCATAGACATTCTTTGGATTGGCTTGATTTGGTGATTCTCCATTTTTGGTAAAGCCCAAATCATTGTTGTTGTTGACTCTTCATTTTCCTTCAAGAAAAGCATCCATTCTTTTATTTCTCTCTTCAGCCTTTCTGATAACTTCATTATGTTGTTGCAGATTTCTAACCTCATGCTTTAGTTTTTCATTTTCTCACCAATAGCCTGCACTCTTTCAATGAGTTCTATATTCATTCTGTTTTCTTCTTGACTCATTAGAATAATCTTATTTTTGATCTCATGGTGATGCTCAACATGTCTTTGAATTTCTAACTCCTTTTCCTGTAGCTTCTCTGTAATCTTCCTTCTGTCATCAATAGCAAGTGTTCTTTCTATTTCATCTTGTCTAGAAAAACTCATCACATTAATCATTCTTACCATTTGGGAATCTTGACCAATTTGCAACATCTTTATTTTCTCTATCAGATGTTGATTGATCTCCTTTAGATTTGTGATGTTCTCTTCTGATGTTTTTTATGTATTACTTGCATTAGATCGAGTAACTCTTTCATCTTGATTCTAGCTTCTTTATAGGTTTCATAGAACATTTGTATCTCAAGATTTGTATTCTCAATGTTCTTATCAAGTTTGTACTTCTCCATTGTATGATCTTTTCTCTTAATCCTTTAAGCTTTTCCAAGAAGAGACTCAGCTCTAATACCAATGGTTGGGATTAATGGGAAGTAGTACTCAGACGGGAGGGGTGAATCAGTACCTCTAAAACTTTTAACTCTTTTCACCATTCATCATCAGTAATCATTTATTACTGCATTACCAATGATTAATGTTGTTCTTTCTTATGTATGTAGTATTATTTCATAATATTTAATAGTTTGCAACATTCATAGAAAAATTTATGAAAGTAATAAATACATAACACAAGATATGATATCATAGAAAAATCCTGTTAGGAAGTAAAAACTGCGGTGGAGATGGGACCCACAAAACTTCACTATCTGCAGAATGGAAGGGAGCTAGTAAAGGCTTACAATTGATCACTTCTGATGATCTACCTTTTTAGGAGTATTAAAGTGTAGACCTGTTAAGATATACTCTATTAAGAGCTTTAGCAACACTAATTTAAGTGTGCCAGTGGATTATTGTCATATTTTGTTGGGTAGACCTTGGAAGTATGATAGACATGCTATACATGATGGAAGATTGAATAGATATTCTATTTTGGTTGATGGTAAGAAAAAAATCTTGTTACCTTTGGTTGAAGAATATGTTGGTGAGATATGTACATCTGCAAAAAAAAATTTGATGGAAGGTAGACAGTTTGGTAATGATTTGAAAAGAAATGATATTTTTTATGCTTTGATTCCTAAGAAACCGAGTAAGAATACAGAGGATGAAATTCCTGCAGAAGTTGAGAAGTTACTCACTAAGTACAAGGAGATCATTTCAGATAATGTACCTGATGTTTTGCCACCAATGAGAGATATCATTCATTGTATGGATCTAATTCCTGGATCTAGTTTACCAAAAAAGGCACCATATTGGTTAACACTGACCGAGAATGAAGAGCTTAACTAACAAGTTCATGAATTGTTGAACAAGGGATTGATCCAAGAAATTTTGAGTCCATGTGTAGTACTAGTTGTATTGGCACCTAAGAAGAATAGAGAATGGTGAATGTGCATTGATTCAAGAGCAATCAACAACATCATAGTGAAGTATAGGTTTCCTATACCAAGAATGGATGATATAATGGATTGTTTGAGTGGAGCAAGATATTTTACCAAAATTGATCTAAAGAGTGGATATCATCATAATAGAATTAGAGAAGGTAATGAGTGGAAGATTAATTTCAAGACAAAGGAAGGTTTGTATGAGTGGTTGGTTATGCCTTTTGGATTAACTAATGCACCAAGTACTTTTATGAGGTTAATGAATGAAGTTTTGAATAGATGTGTGACTATATACTTGGATGATATTCTGATATTCAATAAGACTAGAGAATAGAATTTGATGCATATAAGGCAAGTATTGTAGAGATTTAAAGAGGTAAAGTTGCTGATAAATATGAAGTGTTCCTTTGTGAAAGAAGAAATTGTGTATTTAGGTTTTGTGATTTCAGCTGAGGGTTTGAAGATGGATCCTGAGAAGGTTGAAGCTATACTTAGTTGGCCTACACCTGAGAATTTCAATGAGGTAAGATCATTTCATGGATTGGCAAGTTTTCACAAAAAATTTATCATAAATTTTAGTTCTATTTGTAATGCTATGACTGAGACAATGAGAGGAGACAAAAGAGAATTCAAATGGACACATGGAGCTGATAAGATTGTTGATACTTTGAGGCTGAAGGTTTCCAATTACCTATGTTAGCCTTACCTGATTTCAATAAGGTATTTCAAGTTGAATGTGATGCAAGTGGAAGTGCAATTGGAGTTGTGTTGACTCAAGAAGGTAAACCTGTTGCTTTCTTTAGTGAGAAGTTGAATGATGCAAATAGGAAATATTTTATCTATGATCAATATTTCTATGCTATTGTTCGTGCTATGAAGAGGTGGATACATTACTTGATACCAAATGAATATGTGTTGTATAATGATCATAAGGATTTACAATATTTGGGTAGCCAAAGTAAGTTGAATTAGAGACATATGAAATGGGTAGAGTATTTGCAGAATTTCACATTTGTGATTAAGCATAAGAGTAGATTTTATAATAGAGTTGTTGATGCATTGAGTAGAAGATCTTTGTTGACTGAAATGAGAATTGAAGTTCTTGGTTTTGATGATATGAAGAATTTGTATGAAAGTAATCCTAATTTTTATGAGTAGTGGAGACTGTGAAAAGAACCTAATTCAAATCAATCAAGTATGAATAATATTTCATTCATAAAGATATTATGTTCAAAGGTATTCAGTTCTACATACCAAGAGGATCAATGAGATCTAATTTGATAAAGGAAAAACATAGTAGTGGTTTGGCTGAACATTTCGATATTGATTAAACAATGAGTTTGCTGAAGGAAATGTATTTTTGGCCTCAATTGTATAAGGATGTTCCAAAGTTTGTGAAAATATATGGATATTTTCAAGTTGCAAAAGGAGTGAGTCAAAATATTGGTTTGTATACACCGATTACTATTCCTGAGAAACCTTGGATTGATATCAGCATGGATTTTGTTCTTGGCTTACCGAGGACAAAAAGAGGTAATGATTCCATATTTATTGTTGTGGATATATTTTCTAAGATGAGACATTTCATTCCATGTAGAAAAACATTAGATGCAGTACATATAGTAGATCTTTTCTGTAAGGAGATTGTCAGATTGCATGGATTACTGAGGAGTATCATCTCTGACCGAGATAGTAAGTTTGTTAGCTATTTTTGGAAAACACTTTGGAAGAAGTTGGAAACTAAGTTGAAATATAGTTCTACATTTCATCCATAGATTGATGGACAAACAGAGGTTGTAAACTGAAGTTTGGGCAAATTTTTGAGATGTTTAGTTGGAGACACACCAAGTATTTGGGATTTGATGTTGGCACAAACAAAGTTTTCATGCAACAGATCAGTAAATAGAGGTACAGGAAAGACACCTTTTGAGATTTTTCATGGCACACAACCAAGAGGTATATCAGACTTGAGATATATTACTAGAGAAGAGAAAAGAAGTGCTGAAGCAGAGGAATTTGTTGAGTTCATGAAGACATTACATGAAGATCTAAAGCAGAAGTTGGAGAAAAGTAATGAGAAGTACAAGGATAGTGCAAATAGATCAAGGAGACATAAAACTTTCAAAGTTGGTGATGTAGTAATGGTTCATTTGAAGAAAGGAAGATTTCCTTTTGGAACATATGGAAAATTTAAGATGAATAAATTTGGTCCCTGCAAAATACTGACAAGATTTGACTGTGTAAATGCTTATGAAGTGGAATTATGTGATGACATGGATATATCACCTATATTAAATATTTCAGATTTGTATGAGTATCATGAACCTGGTAAAGAAGTGAAAATACTAAGTGATTATCCTAAGGAATAGATTGAGGAAGCTTAACAGATTTTGAAACAGAGAGTTGGAAGAAGCACAAGAGGAAAGGAATACATGGAGTATCTAATAAAATGGAAGAACACGTCGATTGAGGACTCATCTTGGATTTCTTAATCTATTTTAGATTCATTTTAGGTTGGACCTGATACATGGTTTGGGGAATCATTTCTTTTAACCCCAGGTGTCTGATGCAAGAGCATCTTGGGTCCTTGTAAATCTTTCTCAACCAAAAATATGTTTGCTTTTGTTCTTTAGCTTGTTTGTAGACTGCTTGGTGAAGCGCTTAGTTACCCTGTCACTTGGGTACCCTTTCTATCTTCCTTTACCGACGGGTCTTGATGTCTCTTGATTTCTGTTGCTTGGTTATTCTTTCACTAAGTTGGTTTTCTATCACTCGGGTATCATCTCTCTGAGTCATCCCTATTTCTTGGGTATGCTTTTACCGAGTGGTTTTTATTTCCCGATGTTTCTCTCACTGATTTAGTTATCCTGATCTGGCTGACTTTTACATTTAATTTTCATGGCATAATTAATGTGGGGTCTCTCATTGGGATCTATGTGGACCTAAATCTGGGACTCTCTTAGGGATTTGAGTGTCAACCTCTTTGGTGGACTCTTGTATATATTTGTTTCTGTGTTTTAGTTTAGGCATCAGTTCGAGGAGATAATAGACTTTGATAAAATATTAATCAGTGAGATAATTGAAAGGCAAGTCTATGACCTTGCATGTATGAAGATCAATCTATAATTCATTGAATGTATATAGCTGAAACTATGAAGGCCTTACAGCCTAACATGTAATGAGTTTGGTCAATTAATGAAAAAAGGATACCTGATATTTCTTCTCTTACTCTGTGTGTTGGTGCTTCCACATTGTTGTGTCTACAAGGTTGGTTTGGTACTTGGGAATTCCCTAGGATCCTTTTTCTACCATCCTTGTGTCATGAATTCTTTCTGTATATTCCATTTTCTTCACAGCAGGTATTAAATAAATCTGATGTAAACTCTTCACCTATGTCTGATCTCAAACATTTTATCTTCAAACAAGATTCATTCTCAAATTTTTCTTTAAATAGCTTGAATTTGTCAAATGCTTCAAATTTCTCTCTCAAATATGTAACCCACATCATTCTATAAAATTCATCAAAAAAACTATAAAGTACATTTCACCATAATAAGATCTTGTTCTTGTAGGACCACACAGATTTGTATGCAACAGATCCAACTTCCCTTTTGTTGAATAAGATTTGCTTCTAAAAACTGATTATGGTCTACTTCCCCATTACACACTCTCTACACATAGTTTTATATGGCTTTACAATATTTGGTATATCTCTTATAGCATTAGTCATACTTTCCTTCATAATGTTATCAAAGTTAACATGACAAAATCTTCTATGTCATAGCCAGCTGTCATCAAACTTTGCAATAAAACAAGAAGCTTCAGATGTATTCAATTCAAATTTATTACCTCTAGATTTAGTACCAGATGCAGTCAAATCTCCTGATTTATTTCTGATAGAGAATTTCCCATCAGTTAATTTCAATTGATAACCTATGTCCACTAACTTTCCAACACTCAATAGATTATGCTTAAGTCCATCAACAAGTAATACATTGTCAGTATTAGTTTTTCCATCCAAAGAAATAGATCCAAATCCAATGATAAGTTTAAGAGTAATGTCACAAAATCTAACAACACCACCATCATATCTTTTCAAATTCAAAAAATTATTTATTATCTCAAGTCATATGATGTGAATAACCACTGTCTATAACCCATTCATATTTCTTTTCAACTCGAGATACTAAGGCTCTTTCCTCATATATAGGTTCATCATCCTTTATAGAAATAAATCCAATTTCATCATCGTCACCATCATAATCAGAATCACCCTCACTAGCATAATTACATTCATTGTCTTTAGGATACTTTGATTTGTAAAACTTAGGTTTATGCCTAGTAACCCTTGTAGGACATCTAGATGCAAAATGACCAATCTTGTTACATGAAAAACATTTCAAAGGTAATTTTCCTTAAAATTTACCCTTACCTCTCTTCTCTCTTCTAGCGGTCAATGCTACCACTTCATCTATCTTTCTTTCTTCCTCTTGAATCTGTTCCCATTCCTCAGCATAGTCTCTGAGCTCTTCTTTCAGATCACTATTGTTGGTGCTCTCAATTCCAGATAAGGTCTTTTTGTTTCTATTCACGGTTGCCTTGAATGCTAACTCAACTTTAGGTAAAGTATCTCCCAATTATGCAGCCTCAAAAGTAGTTAGATTATTGATCAACATTTTTCTATTGAATTTCGGTGTCAAAGGTATGATATCCTCTATAGCTTGTACTTTGGTTCTATATGCAGGTGTCAAAGATCTAAGAATTTTCCCATTCACTTCTTCCTCACTGTAAGTACCTCTAGAGTTTCTAATATCAATAACCACTTTAGTAATTCTCTATCCATATGCCCTAATGTTCTCATCTTCTCTCATCTTCAATGATTCCATATTTTTCTTCCATTTTTGTAACTTTTCCTATTTTGTAAACTTATCTCACTTCATACAGTCCTCTAATCTTGTCCAAATCTCATGTGCAGAGTCTGAGTCTTTTACTTTTATAAATTCTCCTTCAGAAAGTGTGTTGATCAATGATTCCCATGCAACCATATTACATGAAATCAGCTTCTTCTCATCTTTAGTATATTTTTATAGTTCATCCTCAGTCGCTATCTTTTCATTCTTCTTTATGATCATCCAGTAGTCAATTCCCAAACACAGAAAATGTGTTCTCATCTTGTTCTTCAAAATGTCAAAGTTTTTAGGATCAAATTTTGGACTATCTTTCCTATTGTAAGTCATCTTTAGGATCACCTCAAGATATTAATTTTTCTCTCTAAGGACTAGTAGCTTTGACACCAATTGTTAGGAATAATAGTCCACAAGCACAACTTAGAGGGGGGTGAATCAGTTGTGATATAGAATATTAAATTGTAAACTTTATAAACCAAAAATGCAATGCAAATGATAACACAGTAAATTCCAACACAATAACACAATACTTATTGTTGTGAAAACCCTATTAAAGGTAAAACCCTGGTGGGAATTAGCACCCACAAATAATGTACTAAGAGTATAGTATCCCTGTTAAAAGATTTAGCCATGTTAAGAGCTTATTACAACATTAAAGTACACAGACCCTGTTAGGATTCAAGAAAAATAGTAGGCTCACTTCCCAGGCACACTTCCCAAAGAAGCTTAAATCCACCCTCAAGGATTCACAATCCTTACAAGTGTATATAGGAAATATACAATCTAGTGACCTATTTGATAGCAACTTTCTTTGCTTGGTCAGTTCTAATGAAGTATCTTTATCACAATCTCTTCTCTACATCCAGCAGCAAGACAAGCCTCACATCTTTCACTTCTCTTCCTTTTCAATCTCTACCACATATTTCCAAAATAAAATATCTCACATATATACCCTTTTACAATAATTTATTAGGTCGGCCAATTAAGCTTTCCTAATACACAAAAAATTAAATTGGTCGGCCAATTAGGCTTTCCCAATATACAAATAATTGTTTAACCCCTTGCTAAGATACACATGGTACCTATAATAAGTAAAAATCAAATACAATCCATCAGTTATGGTCCAAGATCCACAATCCATGCTCAAAATTCATAATACATGCTACATGACTGAAGTCGGCCACCAAATAGGTCTCCTCCATAATACACACCACAACTGACATCACCAACATGATCATGTAAATTGATCAATACCAAACATTCCTCAATATGTCCTCTATCATCTAGTAAGCTCACATCACCTAAAATATCTTCATTTGTAAGATATACCAAAAACACAGAGATCTTCTTTGTCAAGCATCATAGTTATAGTTGAGAAACCAGTCTTCATAAAAACAACTGTAACATCCTCAATATGCAGCATAAAGACAAGAGACCTTAGGAATAATGTCAACACACATTCTTCTTAATATAACTAACTTTGATCAATCTGAAAAATCTGTACAATGTACGTACACTTCTGCCAGTCAAGTAACTAGTCTTTCCTCTCCATAGAAACATATGTTGACATCAGTGACAAAACATGAATATCAACAGCATGAATAGTATCCAAATCTAATATCATCCAACATGAAACTATGGTCTAAGTACCATAATGTCTTAACATAGAATTATTATTCTGCATTGACTCTTACAAATCACAAGTGATTTGTTAGTGACCATTATTCTGATCTCTTTTGGTCGATAATTGATTTTCAGACAAGGATGACTAATCACTCCTGAGATGTATTTATAACTGTTCGGTTGGTGATCCTAGGATTAGGTATTAGTTATGAACAAATGTATTGATCTGAAGCTTGTTCACATCCTTTAGACTTCATATAAATAAGGATACCAAGATCAATATGGTTGGGGGAATTATTATTATGGTTAATATAGTTAGATTTGATAGTTTTGATCAACAACTATAACATGGACCTAGTTCTATCATTTTTCCAAAATCAATAAAGATAAGTGCCCTTTTTCTCTCATCTGTGGGAATTTTCTCAATATCATTTTCAATTAGTCCCTTGGATAAAATCTATATATTTTCTTCAAAGTGATAGTTTAGTGTTGCATATTCTTGATTAAGTTCATGGTTTCTATTGTCGATCAATATTTTCATCTTGTATGGTTAAATTCAATTGATTGTGGCCATAATCAATTTGTCTGTCATTTGAAAAGTAATATTCAATTGAGATAAATGTGGACTTATCTAAATTTATATGCTCATTTCATAACACCTTTGAAGTGATTACTTTCTTGTAAACTATCTCTAAGGTTGTATAAAGGGTTGGGATGATTGTGACTCTATTGCCCATGATAGAATAAGGCGCTGGTCTATATGCATATTAGATTATGGTTATTTAGTTCATTGTTCATAGGTTTGTGATATTCTATCCATATGTCCTTTTCAATTCATGTTCATATCTACAAAAATTCTCTTAGTAAATTAAAGCATTTCAGTTAGCATTTTTGTGACATACTTCTTCCAATTAAGATTTCTTTCAAGTAGTTTGCCATATTTTGAGAGAAAAAAGTTTGAAGTATACTTTATCTTCTATAAAATTCCTTGAGATATGGAGGATAAATCTAAGGTATAGGCCCTCCATTCTTGGTTGTGCAAAGCCAAAATTGTAGAAGGTTCAGCCTTGTCTTGGTTGAAACCTTGTTTGATGACATTAATTTTTCCATTAGTACACTTAGTGAAAAACATTGACAGAGATTACCGACAAACTACAAGCATTATCGGTGAACTACAAGTATTACAGGTGAACAATGAGCATACCTAACAGAACACAAAGGTCATTAAAAATGCTAAGTATGGAATTGACAAGCATCACCGGTGACTATAAGCATCACCAGTGACATAGTTTTGAGAACAAAACCAACAGAATAGAAAAGGCATACCCAATGACCAGTTCAAGAAAGGAACACCGACAACCAAGAAAACTGACCATTAGAACTGACAGTCGGTTAAAGAACCCACAAAAAGTGGATCTGAGTTTTACATGATGGATAAAGAAATGTAATTCTATTTATAGAGTTTTAATTTGTTTTAAATCATAACTTGAGGGTTAAGTAAGCTTTATGTAAATGTTTTAAAGCATCCTAATGGATCTAAAACATATCTAACTAAAGATCAAGGTCAAGTTGTAAACCTTGGATCTAGAGTTAACTTGTGAAGCGTGAATCAAGAATTGAGCCAAAAACTAGTATAAATAGATTTTCAAATCAATTGTGAAAAATGAATTCATTTTTGTTGATAGCCACGAAGAGCATCTAAGGAGCAGAAGGCAGAATTCATGAAAAGTTCAAAAATAGATCACATCAGTTGTCAAGAACACACAGAGGCTACCGACGAGAAGATAAAGGTATTATTCAATCATGGAAGGATGATTACTAATATGTATAAGCTTAATAGGATTTTTTATCAGCAATTAAAGATTGCATACATCATCAGATCAAAGACTTATGTAGTTGCATTCTAACAAATGCATCACATCTAAAATCCTTTTGTAGAAGGTGGACTTAACCGTTCTTACAAAAATCTCTTAACTGAGTGGACACTTAACAGTGTTGTTTAAGCTTCAAATGAAGTAGATCTTAATAGGTCTCCACTGTAATACTCCTAATAGGGTAGGTCATCAGAAGTGACCAATTGTAAGCCTTAACCGGCCCCTTCTTATCTACAGATACTAAAGTCTTATGGGTAACAATCCCCACCGCAGTTTTTACTTCCTAACAGGATTTTTTTGCAATATCATATCTTGTGTTATGTGTTATCTATTTTCATGAATGTTTCTGTTATGGTTACATACTAAAAGAACTTATGATATGATTTCATATACATAAAGAAAGATGAACAGTTAGATAAGATAATTTACAAACTGATGATTAAGGGTTAATGGGCTAACCAAGAAAAGTTTTAGAGGTACTAATTCACCCCTCCCCTCTCAGTACATCATTCCAATATAATTCCAACAATTGGTATTAGAGCTAAGTCTCTCTCTTGAAAAGCTTAAATACTTGAGAGAAAAGATCAGAGCAATGGAAAAGTTCAGACTGGACATGACTATTGAGAATGAGCAGTTACAAATGCAAATAAACTATGAGCAGTATAAGGAGGCAAGAATAAAACTAAGAAAAATTCTTGATGAAAGAAATATTATGGAAACCAGGCTGAATGAGAAAGAATACAAAGAATTGGAAATAATAGATTACTTTGAAACAGCGGAATCATCAATGAGAAAAGCCTCAGACACATCAGTAGAAGAAATTACAAAATCTATAAGAGGTCAATCTACATCTGACAGATCAAATCAAGATGCTACAAATTGGTCAAGAGACTCAAATGGTGAAAATGATTAATGTCATGAATGATGCAAGAAAAGCTGAAAATGAAAGAACTCTAGCCATTGATGATAGGAGGAAAATTACAGAGAAACTACAAGAGAAGGAATCAAAGATTCTAAGACTCACTAAGCATCACCATGAGGTCACCAACCAAATTATTCTTATGAGTCAAGAAGAAAACAGATTAAATACAGAACTCATTGAAAGAATACAGATCATTGGTGAGCTAAGAGAAGAGAACAAAAAATTGAAGCATGAAATCAAAGTCTAGAATCAACACAATGAATTAATTAAAAAGGCAGAGGATAGCAACAAAAGGATGGATGATTTTCTTGATGGACAAAGGAGAGTCAAAAACTACATAGGATTAGGGTACAACTAGAATGGTGAATCTTCTAATCAACCAGATCAAAGGAATGCTTTCACAACCCCAAGAGCCAAGAAGCTATCATGCAATCACTGTGGAAAACTAGGCCACACCTCAAACATCTGCAGAAGTAAAATGCAAGGTATTTCTCAAGCACAATCTATTTTTATTGTTAATTGTTATAAATGTCAAAAGAAATGACACAAAGCACATGAGTGCAGATCTAAAGTGATAAATCCAAAGAGAAAAACCTATATGGACAAATACTATCCTACATGCAAGATGAATGGGAATACACATAAGGAATGCTAGAAAAAGAACATCAAGGCATGGACACCAAAGGAAACTGATAAAAGCTACAAACCAGCAAGAGTAGGTAGCTCATATGTTTGGGACTATAACACATGGGTAAATTGCACAGCATGTGGAAGGTATGGTCATATTGTTGCCAACTACATGAGAAAGTGGACCAAAAGGTGAAGAGGTTGAACCAATCTAGGTATGGCATGTTTACATTGTCATAAGGTTGGACATGTGATAAAAGATTGCAAAGACCGACTAACAGACACAAATACACATCCCAATGGAAATACCAATGATGACATCAAAAGAATGAGAAACAAGATGTGGGTAAAAGCCACAAACACTGAAGGTGCTAGAACAAGAAATGCAAATGGTGACACCCCATCCATTGGATCTAGTGACATCACTACATCCAACTAGATTTCACAAGTATGGAACTACATTATGACAAGTTACATTATACATCAGTTCCATCATATATATTTCATATTGTAATATTAGCATGAATAAAGATGCAATATATTGTTATTTTCTAAACTATTAAAAAGCAACCATTGGTTATTGGGAAAAATTTGCATCGGTGAACACACATAGAAAAGTTAGCACTACTTACCAGAATGTATCGGTCATTACACAAGCTAAGTATAAATTGACATATACCAGTGAACGTTGAATCAACAAAAGTTGTCTTCGCAACCTCACCGACAATCATTGGTGAAGTCTCCAAAACCGCTAGAAACCCCGACACTTTGCATAGACACCGAAGATATTATGAATGTCTTTACCGATGGAATCAGTCTTCATAAACCAATGAGTTGGTAAGCATTAATGACAACTTAGGGTACAAAGAGGTTATAAAAGCTCGACAGGTAAACTCATTTTTGCACCCGCAATTTTTGAGCAGAGCAGAGCAGACCAGAGTGATTTAAGAGAAATTTGGAGAGAGACCCAAAAAGAATCAATCTAACTTAAAAGCATTCACATTCATAGGCAAGCACAGAAAATTCATAAGTAATCATACTCACCGATCACACTATTTTTATTTACGAAAAGCCCTAAATTTTTGCAACGCGATGGCATTGACTTCTAGAGTTGAGAAAATTAAGGAAGATAAGAAGAAACCCTTCAATCTTGTTAGCAGAGGTGCATGTCTTGAGCCAAAATTAAAGCTACACCCTGAAATAGCTTCACAACCTGATGATTCTAGAGCATTCTCGCAAATCCCACCTAGGATTTTACTGGTAGAGGGTGTAAGGTCCTATATTCACTATAAAATCTTGAAAATAGGAGATCTCAAACTAGATAATTCCTATAGGGCACTATGTGATGATGCTAGAAAGCTCAAAGAAGAGCACAAACACTTGGAAGTAGAGGGACTCACAAATGCACTGCATTTTCCCAAGGTTTTCAAAACGGAATGGATAAAGATTATTCTTAGCAAAGTTCATGACAAGACTCTATGGTTAAACAATCCAAAGGAAATAACAAAGGATGTTATTCACATAGTTACTGGTTAACCTACAACTGATAAACCATAGGCTCACAAACATCCATCTCTAGCAGAAGTTGAAAAACTAACTGGTGCAAAATCAGATAAAAGAGCACTAAAAGTGAACACCATTACCGATGAAGAGCTGAAGTTTGGAGCATGTGTTGTTGGATACAAGATCTTCCAAGCAAGCTGAATGAATAGCATATCTAGTACTGTTATGAGCACAACATACAAGATTATCAAATAGGGGAAGAAGATGGATCTAGCAGAGATCCTGTTACATCAATTGGAGGAGAACATGTGCACAATAAGGTCTTCAAGGACAAACACTTTTAAGTTTGGGTCCCTCATAATGTGCATATTCTTTTATTTTTAAGAATACTTTCCTTCCATTGGAAATGTTACATGGGACACAAGTAGACCCATAACCATTCAGATAGGTGAATTCATAGAATCACTAGGAATGGATTTTGATAATGTTATGCATGAGTATTTCAAAACCATTAAGGAAATGATGCAAGAAAGAACTAGAATTCTTGAGAATCTGATAGAGGAACACCATGAAGAAATATGTTTAATGGTAGATATTGACTTCACATACATACAAGCAGTAGTTCCAAGGAAATCATGGCTTTCAAAATTGGATTATGAAATCAAAATAGGATTAGCCAATGAATGCATCAAGGCATTATTAAATGAACCAGTAGACAACAAGAAATTAAGATTTGGTACATATGAAGAGGCCAAACTAAAGATTAAAACAAATCTTGTTGTGAAGAAGGATGTAAAACAGTCAAAAAGAATGGTGAAGAATATGAAAAAGAATCTGGATATATCTTCTGAAGGAGAAGAAGAAGGATAAGGTGAAGAGGAACAATAGGGTAAGGAGTAAATCACTAAGGACCAGCTTCCCATCGATGATACTGTAGAACCAAATGAATCAGAGGAAGAAAATCCTGATTCACCACCTCCTCCTCCACCTAAGGAATCAAGAACAAGGAGTCAAACAACACAGGATGAAATTCCTTCTCCCATGGTAAAAGGGAACGTGTATAAGAGGAAACCTAACACACAAAAGGCAAAACAACCAGCTAGGGCACCTGCCAAAAGGAGGAAATATGTCTAGACTGATGAGGACTTAGAAGATTCAGCTATGGATGAACCTGACACTATAAAACAAGCAATGGAAATAGTAAAGGTTACATCACCCACTGAGGACATTGATGAAATATGTAAAAAAATTTCTAAAGTGGCGTCTGTTGCACATCCTAAGATTAGGAAATGGTTAAGATGGGACTCTGAAGAATAGAATAAGATTGAATATGCACTTGTAGCTAAGATGTGTAGACACTATTATGTCCCACTACACTTCACTACATGTGATGTTCCACAAGAACTATTCGATAAGATTTCTTCTCGATTCACTTTTGCACTCCATGAGGAGAAAAGGATAAGAGAAAGAGTATTGGTTTCTCTTATGCTTCCTGAATCAATGAGAGAAGAAATCAATGAAGTCATGGAGAAATATGCAAAAAGCTTCTCACCCAAATTGAGAGCTTATAAATTTCTTAAAGAGAAGCTTATGGAGCTTGAACAAGATATGCATAAGATATGGAGTGAGATACTCAACCCTGATGAGGAAAGAAGTCATGAGAAGGAAACCATCACTAAAACTGATAACTCAACAATTGAGTTAGACAATGAAGAAGTACAAATAATAGACCAAAAATAGACTGACATTATAGATGAAAACTAGCCAAAGGACGGTGAAAATGATCAAGTACCAGCAAACCCCATCCACATCAGCTTAGAGGATGAAGAAGTTACCAAAGAAGAATTATCAATAAAAGGTAACTTAGATGTTGATATAAATGATGAATCATGGTTAGACAACATTGTCAATACCATTACAGGACAAGACCCTGCAAAAAGAAATTCAAAACGATGAAGACATAAATGTTGCAAAGGGAAATACCAATGGACAGGATACAGCTATTGACACTACAACAGTCAATACATCGACAAACATGAATATATTAATAGATGCTATTGATATTCAGTCTAGTTAGGATAAATCATCTAAGAAAGATGATGATATAGCCAAGGATATGGGTACTGGTGAAAACAAAGTTGCATCCAACACTCTCAAGGATATAGATACAGAAATGAAGGATGCAACTGATGATCAGCAAGATGTATCAAAAGATCAAAACAAAGAGGCAGATAACAAAACTAATGATACATTGAGAAAGGTTGAAGAACAAGATAACAGTGAAGGAGTCAAGATAAATGAAGGTATAAAACTTAAAGAAGATTCATCTGTTGATACACCCAAGGCACATGAGGAGACGTCTTCACCAAACTGGCCAGTGGACTCAAAAAAGATACAAAAGGAAGCCTCATCTTCTCTACCCTCACCCACCAAGTCAACCCAATCTCATGCTTTATAGATGGTGGTACATCAATCAGCCACCTAGCCAAAGAAGAAGAAAAAGAAAATAGTAAAGAAAGACATCTTGGTTGTCACACTAGATGAAATCATAGAAGTTCCAAACTGGGATATTACCACTTTGGACGTTGACAAACTTCAAGAGTTTGGAGTGCTATGCCAGGGAAAATCCATTCAAAAGAAAATGATACAAGAACACAGGGAAACAATGGCACTTGACAAAGAAAAATATATTCTCAAACAACTTGTTCCTAAAGTAAAACTTGAAGCAAATGCTATAGTTAAGGAACAAATTGTTGTTCTTACCGACGCCATCACAGAGCAAGCCATGGAAGAAAAAGCAGAGAAGAAATATCAATACAAGTTAATTGATAAAATTAGCCAAGAAGTGGCATTGAATAAGGTAAATCTCTCTGAACTCACTGATGAATTAGAGCCAATGATTGCAGAAGCAATCACCTTAGTTCAAAAGATGTGCACACCTGAGAATTTCGCAAAAGAAAATAGTGACAAATTAGCAGAAATAGATTTTAATGTCACAACAAGTGCACAAAGCCTAACGTCACATGCCAAAAGTATAAAGGCACATCATGACAAGGTCATAGAGGCAAATAGGCTAAATCAAGAAATATAGGATGCCAAAACACAACTCAGAGGTGAGATTACAGAACTACAGGCACACATTCTTCCTAATCTTACAATTTTACAGTAGCATATTTCTAATGCAAGGAATCTTATTGCAACCCTTGAGATGTCTGTAGTAGACAGCATCTATGATTTACATGTTTGAATTTCACTAGAGCACATGGCTCTCAAAATGCTGAAAGAGAAATGGGAAAAGATGATGGAGGACATCAAGTCCTCACATTCCCAACTTTTTGACAAGCTGTAAGTACCTTTGCCTTTAGAATCAAAAAAGGAGGAAAGGAAATGTATATTGTATATGCAGAAGGAACAGATATATATAAATATAGTTATGTACAATATATATCAAAAAAAGGGAGGAAAAGAAAAGTACATAAGGATATGTATATATACTTACACTTACCGGCATATATAAAGGGGGAGTCATTCAAATGACTAAGGAAGGAGTATACACAGGTGTACATACTAATACACTAAGTATGTTGCACATATCATATTTTTGATACTAATGTCAAAGGGGGAGATTGATGACATTAATTTTGCAATTAGTACACTTAGTGAAAAACATTGACAGAGATCATTAATAGACTATAAGCATTACCGGTAGACTACAAGTATTATCGGTGAACAGCGAGCATACCCGATAGAACACAAAGGTCATGAAAAATGCTAAGTATGGAATTGACAAGCATCACTGGTGACTACAAGCATCATCGGTGACATAGTTTTGAGAACAAAACCAACAAAACAGAAAAGGCATACCCAATGACCAGTTCAAGAAAGGAACATCGACAACCAAGAGAACTGACAGTTAGTTAAAGAACCCCCAAAAAGTGGATCTGAGTTTTACACGATGGATAAAGAAATGTAATTCTATTTATAGAGTTTTAATTTGTTTTAAATCATAACTTGAGGGTTAAGAAAGCTTTATGTAAATGTTTTAAAGCATCCTAATGGATCTAAAACATATCTAACTAAAGATCAAGGTCAAGTTGTAAACCTTGGATCTAGAGTTAACTTGTGAAGCGTGAATCAAGAATTGAGCCAAAAACTAGTATAAATAGATGTTCAAATCAATTGTGAAAAATGAATTAATTTTTGTTGATAGACACGAAGAGAATCTAAGGAGCAAAAGGTAGAATTCATGAAAAGTTTAGAAATAGATCACATCAGTT
Organism: Thuja plicata; assembly: GCA_018584345.1. Lineage (NCBI taxonomy): Eukaryota > Viridiplantae > Streptophyta > Pinopsida > Cupressales > Cupressaceae > Thuja > Thuja plicata. The sequence goes on along the minus strand of MU225021.1, from coordinate 3,568,522 downwards.
GTCAAGAACACACAGAGGCTACCGACGAGCAGATAAAGGTATTAGTCAATCATGGAAGGATGATTACTAATATGTATGAAGCTTAATAGGATCTTTTATCAGCAATTAAAGATTGCATACATCATCAGATCAAAGACTTATGTAGTTGCATTCTAACAAATGCATCACATATAAAATCCTTTTGTAGAAGGTGGAATTAACTGTTCTTACAAAGATATCTTAACAGAGTGAACACTTAATAGTGTTGCTAAAACTTCAAATGAAGTAGATCTTAATAGGTCTCCACTGTAATACTCCTAACAGGGTAGGTCATCAGAAGTGACCAATTGTAAGCCTTAACAGGCCCCTTCTTATCTACAGATAGTGAAGTCTTGTGGGTAACAATCCCCACTGCATTTTTTACTTCCTAACAGGATTTTTCTGTGATATCATATCTTGTGTTATGTGTTATCTATTTTCATGAATGTTTATGTTATGGTTACATACTAAAAGAACTTATGATATGATTGCATATACATAAATAAACATGAACAGTTAGATAAGATAATTTACAAACTGATAATTAAGGGTTAATGGGCTAACCAAGAAAAGTTTTAGAGGTACTGATTCACCCCTCCCATCTCAGTACATCATTCCAATATAAGTCCAACATTGTTAGTAAGTCAAGTCACTTGGGTTTCCCAACATTGGATTGGAAAATCCATAGGAAATCTAATCTGTTGATTTAGGCACCAACAACTGTGTCAACCAATACAATGATTTATATAGATTTTTGTGTCAATGGGTCAAACAAATTTTGTTCAAACACACGATTCCTCTAGAATCGTCTCCACATGCTAGAATCGAACAATGTGATGTAAGATCATCACCTCTAATCATGAAGATATGTTTTTGATTAAGGTAAATATAGGTTTTCTATTGACCCCAAAACCATTTACAACATAGAAAGATCAACAACAACAGCCCTTACAAACATTGAAAGCCTTCTACACAACAAAAAGTAGGACCCCAACCAACCGAAAAAGAAACTCAAAAAGAGGTACAAGAAGTAGCCAAAAAATATTTTCTAGCACATCTACCAGTAAACTACCAGCACCGAACAGAAAGGGAAACTACTTGATACTTTTGAAGGCCTTCTCAGCCTTTTTCTACAGATCTTCCATTATATCAATGGAATTTTTCAGAGCTTTCAGCTCCTTGGGCACTTCTGGAAGTTTCCTTTTGATGTTGCTTCTTGTTGTGGTCCCCGTGCCCAAGCTCCTAGCATTATCCTCCATCATGATAGTCATTTTTTCCAGCATGTTGTTCTCCAGATAAGCATACAAAGCCTTAAGGTTAAGAACAAAGACTTTAAGTCCCTCATTGTTGTGCTTAAGAATAACACTTATCATATGCACATTGTGGCTAGTTTTTTCATTCATGTCTTTCAACTTGTCCTCCACTAGGGCAGTAATTTTGGCCATTGTATCATCATTTTGTTAGGATTGGATAATACTGAGAGGGGGGCTGAATCAGTATTATAGTACTTAATTAAATTCTTCAACCATTTATATATTAACCATAAACTTGCAGTAAAGAAAAGAACATAAGCAAATAACACAGTACTCATAACACCTGAAGACACCTGAAAATGGACAGGCTTGCGACTTTACATTAAAAACACTAATATTCATCTATTAATTAATGGTTTTTAATCATTAATTAATCATCTATTTTCCTCTAAATTCATTCCCCAAATCATCTAATCAAATTCCCAAAATTAAATAAATAATTAATTTTATTTAAGTAATTAACCTTAATTGATTAATTACCATTAAATAATTAATTAAATTCAATTTCCTATAGTTTAAATTCAAATATTTAAAATTACTAATTAAATTCTTCCAATTAAATTAATTTAATTTCATTCAATAAAGCAATTCTAAATAAAAAAGAATTCAATTATCTCACATGTTGAAAACTTTAATTCCATAAATGAATTAAATATTCATTTATCTTCAAAGAGATAACTCCAATCAGATCACATGGGTTACTCCACCCATCTCTCCTGTCCAGATGGGTAACTTCACTCACCTCTCTAGTCCACATGGGTAACTTCACCCACCTCTTCAGTTTAAAAAGGTAACTCACAATTAGCTCTGCAGTCAACCAAACTCTGTCTTCTCTTTACAAATTGAAGAGGTGGAGTTTACTGATGGCTTCTCTAGTTCCCTTTGATCTCAAACATTCATCTCCCTATCTCTAGGATTGATCTCAACCATTCATTTCATCCCCAATTCCTATATAATAAACCCTTCATAACCATTTGAAGGATCCAAGATTTCAAGCTCTCGTGCATCATTACTATGTCAGTTTGGTTCTAGCATTCAAGTCATCTTGCAATCACACACTCGTTTCAATTAGAAAATTCTTGACACTTCTCAAGTCATAGACACTGCCCACCTCAATACTGAGCATCAAGAACGGTGTTTCAGAAGGAGTAGAGAGAAACAATAGAAGCTTCAAGCGCTTCGGGGTTTGCATTCATTTGTTTTCCTTTCTTTGCTTGTACATTTTATTGGTTATGCTTCGAGTTATTCATTTTATTAGTATTTTTTTATTGGATTTATATCATTTGTAAAACCTTTGCTACTAACCCTTGCCTTTGGAAAGCTTGGGAACCACGAATCACAAAAAGGAGGCATACATTTTGGTGAACCCGACGTGAACTTACAGTCGGCGTGAAATTTGGTCATATCTTTCAAACCGCATGGAATTATTTTATGAAATGTTTTTTGTAGGTTGACGCTGATCTAAGGAGGCCCAAAACAAAAATTCAGATTTTTCTGAGTTTTTTATTTTTTTAATAATTTTCTGTGATATTTCATAAAAAATCATTTATGGGCACAAATCAGAGTTTCTTTTCAATAAAATTACATTTTTGGAAAGGTATTGAAATTATAGAGGGGGTTTATTCTCTGTGATTTTAATTTCTGT
>MU225021.1:3555307-3565364 GCA_018584345.1 Thuja plicata | reverse complement strand
TTTTTTATGATATTTCATAAAAATTTAATTTTGGACACAAATCAGCATTTCTTATCAAAAAAGTTACATTTTTGGAAAGGTATTGAAATTATAGAGGGGGTCTATTCTCTGTGATTTTAATTTCTATAAAAATATTTTGCAAAAATAACAGATCTTTTCAAATTGGTATTTTATGATAAAATGGGTCCCTAGGGCACAAATTAAGGAATTATGATCTAAAAAAAATTTTGCAGGTACCCTTTGACATAAGAAAGCTACAGTCCAAAAATCAATTTTTTATGATTTTTTATAAGTTTTTTATGATATATCATAGAAATTTAATTTTGGACACAAATCAGCATTTCTTATCAAAAAAGTTACATTTTTGAAAAGGTCTTGAAATTATACAGGGCCTTTATTCTTTGTTATTTAATTTTTTCTAAGAAATATTTTCAAAAAAAGAAATATCTTTGAAAAAAATTTCTTTGTGTCTGTTCTTTCTTGATTTCTTGGGATTGAAAAATGACTAATGGCCAAGATGATAATCAGACACATACCAAGTGCTAGAGCATTAAGAGCTGCCAGAAGGAGAACCATCAACTATTGATCACAACAAAGGGCTATTCTCACAATCATATCTAAATATCAAAGCGAAGCAAACACGAGGTACATTGATTCAATTAAGAGATTCGCAGGTAAGTATAAAGTCACCATTAATTTCAGCAATCTCAACAATCCCAGAGTTTCCAGATATTTTTCTATTTTGGATTGAAAGATTTCATTTTTGAAGATACTAAACACTTTCTTTGATAGGTACAAATTGAGGAGGCAAGATAACAATACAACTTAAAATTCATTCACTTGTTGATTTGGGTTTAAAAAGAACAGTGTTTGTCACACATCTTACATCTCACATTTCAAAATTGGGCTTAAAATTGACGTGGGGACTAAAATTGAACAAGGAAAATAATTTCTTGATTTGGTGCATTAAAATTGAACAAGCAATCAACACCTACTTTTGGGCTTAAAATTGAACACTTGTGCTTGTATGGTGGTGTAGCTTAGTTCATATTTCAAACTTTTGGAGCTTAATCGATTTACCTTGTGTCTTGAGTTTTGGGTGCACTTGCACAAACTGTTAGATTATAAACCTTTGTACTTTTTAGAAAGGCCTGTTTGGGGAATGCACTTCTTCCTTGGAGAATGGCCTTAAACCAGTAATCCTTCCGATCGGTATATAAACTATTGTAAATCAAGATCGTCCTATAGAGAATATATATGTATATATTATGATTATGTATTGTTGTGTGTTGCAGAGGAGAAGACAATGTTGTTGTAATTGATTGCTTTCCTCTCAACACATGATTCATTTAAATATCATTCAAGGACATCTCTACGTAGAGACATGACTCTACGTGGCTAAAGCCATGTAGAGCCATGTCTATATGTAGACATGCCCATACGAAGTGGTGCATATAATGGTTGACCCGATATATATTAATGCATGGACTTACATTTAACTTTCGGTTGATAGTTAATGTAACATATATGTATGTTACGTTAACTATCCACCGATAGTTATATAACAATAATATTTTCTTTATCAACTAAGTCGATTACTTCCATCTAATCATGTCGCTCGGTTAAATACACCATTGTCAATTTAATTAGTAATGATTATATATATATATATGATAGAACAATAACAATATAACTTATTTGATTATATCAATCAAATCGATGTTATTGTTTTAACACTCACTCTTAGCGAGAGTGGATTGATAAACAAAAGTGTGAGTGTTATTAAATCCCTGACTTAACTCAGATCTGGATTTCACTCATATGATCAATTAGGATTTTTGGAATTATCCGGAACATAAGTTCAACCTAATGAAGAAAATTTATCACAATCCCCGACTTATTCGGAACTGGATTTTTGTGATAAACATGAGTATCAAGATATTCGTTGCAATCCGAATCAAACTTGAATCACTTGGTATCATAACCCCTGACTAAATTTGGAACTGGATTAGAGGATAACTTAATGGTGTCAAGATATCTGGTGTAATCTGAATCAAAACTTGAGGCACATGTTATCATAATTCTTGACTAAATTCGGAACTAGATTAAATGATAATTTTAAATATGACTTCATATCAAGATATCTAACATAGCTCGGGACATTAATATAATGTAGTCATCCTAATAGAAGAGTTATCACAATCCCCAACCAATTTGGAACTAGATTTAGCGATAACAATCAAGATATCTGGCACATTCTGGGACCACAACTTAATGTAGTCTAATCTTGATTCACATGTTGTTATAATCTCTGACCAATTCAGAACTAGATTTAACAACTCTAAAAATTCAGTGTCAAGACTAGTGACTACAATACACAGTCATACCTGACACTGGGTTAAGCTATTGTCTAAGTTGTCACCTAGCAATAGTAACCCAACACATATGAAAGATCATCACCTTTCATAATATAACACAAAATGAATGAGCCCATAAGGTTATACATATGACATCCACCTTGACTCTTCTCAGAGGGTGGATCCATCATGGCTCATCACAGAGAGTGGAAACCAAGAATTCCACCTCGGACATGTCTATCAAAGACAAGAATCATTTAAGATACAAGATGATGGATCACTAAAGTTGAAACCTTGTTTTCAGCTAAGGCTTTACTCCTCAACATACCAAAGTTATTTGAAAGTAAACAATCTTATTTCTAGCAAGGGGCTTGGTAAGGATTTCGGTCATCTATTCTCTGTTCTCCATTAAGGTGAATTCTGAGCCTTACAAGGTATACACCATCTTGACATGGTACACTCCCTCTAAATTTGTATGACCAAGATCCCGGGGTGCCAACTTAATTTGATCTTCTAGCTTCTCCATCTGACATATAGCCTTCTCACATGGTAATAATCATAATTCTCTACTACAATTTCTTGATTACTAGAGAACCAAAAAAACATGGTCTACTCCCTCTGTGTCAAAGAATCCTACAGAGTCGTAGTCATATCTATGAAGAGCCATGTCACTTCATACCTTCCTTCCTGAGAGAATGAATATGAATAATCTGAATAGTCATAAGGTTACATCGACTAGCATAAAATGCATTTTGATCTTTTCCAAGGCCACAACATTAATGCTCCCTCTTGGACTTGAGGGAAGATAATAAAGGCTTCTAGTATGATGTTTATCTCAATGAGTTGTAGTCTCATGATGTATGGAATTCCTTAATCAGGGATTCTATCCATGTGCATCTCATCGGTGATTCTATCCATGATTTCCCACTACTATAATCTCAGAGTTGTTTTACCTTCAATAGTGAACTGCCTCTCAATCAATATGATCGAGTTTGTCACAAGTTGACTGAATCACCTGTTTCCTTAGAAGCTAGATTTTGCCAACTTCTTGACCTTTCTGAAGATGTCAAACTCCCTCTGAATCTGGATTTCATATGCTTTCATCCTTTTCAAATATTTTCAAGTATTTCCTTTTGTAACATGAGCCCATTAATACAATACTCGTACCCATAGCATTTCCCTTATCAATCAAAATCCACTTCTAAAATGCTTTGATGGGTGTCCTTACAAATAATTTCTTCCTCCATAATGTACTTGAGCATATTGTTGAGTGACTTCATTACATCTATTGCAGTCTCCCCGTGACAGTTTGTCAAACATATGGTATACATTTCTTTGCTTCAAGTTTCATGATGAATATCTATGCGTTGGTTCTTGGCAAATCTGACATTCGGGGTTTGTGTTTTCATTTTTATTTGCATCCTACTCAATTCATTCCTTCTGGTTCATAATGAGGCAGTCTACGAGTGTCCTTTTTCTGTGAGCATGTCTTTGAGGACATCTAGTGAAAATTCCCTGTGACTTGATGGAAACATGTCATTGCTTCAAGGCCATCATGAAATTAACGACTGCATCTATTGGGATGTTCAAAGACTTTTCAACAAATTCATTTTTGTGCATATCTTGCAATCATGGTAGATGATGAGATCACACTTCATTGAAGATTCTACAAAACAACCTTCACACCACATTCGCCATATCGGAACATGTGTTTTGGGATCCAGCAAAATAGCGACACTCATCACAATTTCACAAGTTGCCTTTCACATACCCAAAGAAATAGTGATTTTATTCTTCCAAATTAAAACCACTCTATTATGCCAGGAAGCACAAAGCCCATAAACTATAATATCTGTTATGATTATTCTATAATATCCAAGCAAGTCTATGAGAATAGTCTCCAACAAAAACTTCTCCTTTCAATACGCCTCGGTATATACCCATGTTTATATTCTAATGCTTGGATTGTCCACAAGGAAAGGAGTCGATGGTAGAGTTTGTGTATTCAATATTATACCTGCTATTGCATTGGTGTGAAGGTTCTAGGCCTTTTCAACAAATAGACTGACTACGGATCATAACGCCTTCATTAAAGATTTCCTTTAAAAATTATTCATATGTCTTTCTCTATGCATTCATGAGCATCCCCTGTGATTTTCATCTGTTTGGAAGTTTCTAAAATTCATTGAATAAATCCTTGTATATTAAAAAAAAAGATAAGTTTCCAATTCCATTTCATATTGATCCTTCCATGATTTAGGGAGAGAGATTGATTGGCATTAAGTAACTCTTCATAACCGACCGGTTTGTTATATCATCGCACTTTTAATAGTTATTTGTTGTTTTAGTAATTAATCTTTTATTGATTAATGATAACTCTTTCTGGCTTAATTATTAATAATTTAATTGCTGATGTAACCATCCTTGATCATTCCTGATTAGTTTGTAATTGTTGGTAATCGATAGGCGATATTTGCTTGTCTTCATCAATATTAATTGGCATTAGTAATTTTTGAGTAATGATTATGGGTGATGAATTATTAGCCTAGGATCTTCATTGATTTATTATTAATATTATCGATGTCTTAAGTTTAATCCTTAAGTTTTTTTAGATTACCTTATCATCACTTGTCATATGTACCCTTTGAAAGATTGAGATAATTATGTAACACTTGCTTATTGATATTGGATCTTCTCCTTGTCAATGTAGAAGTTACAAGAGATACATTCTGTAGTACTCCAATACTCCTTAATATGTACGTAGTCAATGCTAATAATCTTCCATGATACTCATGGGAGATAAGTGATTGTTTGCAGCATCCTCACATATAGCACAGAATAATAGATCTTCTAACGAATATTAATCTTTATATTTTCCTTTATAAGTGTTCTTCAATTTGTATGTTACCTCTTTTAGAAGTATCAAGTGTGTATATCTTTATTGTGGCAATTTGTGACTCAGTCACCTCAAATTTATTTATAACTGCTAAGTCTAATTGATTGTCATGTGTGAGATGCTATCCTGTCATCACATCAAGTGACATGATTGACTTTCGACTTCATATGTCATTAATACTTGCTCCTCTTATTTCCAACTTCCTTATTGCTATTTACATAATTGCTTGTGAATATATTTTATTCTCTTATAGGTTAGGCTCTGATACCATGTTGTAAAATCAAGATTGTCCTATAGAGAATATATATGTATATATTATGATTATGTATTGTTGTGTGTTGCAGAGGAGAAGATGATGTTGTTGTAATTGATTGCTTTCCTCTCAACACATGATTTATTTAAATATCATTCAATGGCATCTCTACATAGAGACATGACTCTACGTGGCTGAAGCCACGTAGAGCCATATCTATACATAGGCATGCCTATACGAAGTGGTGCATATAATGGTCAACCCGATATATATTAATGCATGGACTTACATTTAACTATCGGTTGATAGTTAACGTAACATATATGTATGTTACATTAACTATCCACTGATAGTTATATAACAATAATATTGTCTTTATCAACTGAGTCGATTACTTCCATTTAATCATGTCTCTTGGTTAAATACACCACTATCAATTTAATTAGTAATTATTATATATATATATATATGATAGAACAATAACAATATAACTTATTTGATTATATCAATAAAATTGATGCTATTGTTTTAACATAATAAAGGCGCGAACCAAAGTTCCATCTTATCTAGCCAAGCTCGAGCGAGGTGTGTTGGTGATATTCTGGATTGGGTGAATATCCCTAAGGAACCAGCGTGATCAACTAGGCTCTTAAGTGAGTCACACATGTACAAACTGATTGGAGAGATACCACAAACCCTTACTACAACCTTGATTAATTAGAGGCCAACCTATTTTACCTTTGAACAGGTACCTTATTATAGTGCAAGGGGTTGCAGAATTTCCCCCCAAGATCCCAAACATATGTGTCCCATGGTATTTTTGTAGTGAAAGAGATCTTCACTTCACGAAACCAATACCTGGAAATGGCAAAAACACACGCACCTATGTCGTGGACCTTTGTGTCCTATTAGTGTGACAATTGTTGTCTGAGCTAATGGACATTCAAGAATTGGGCCTATAACATTGTATTCTGAAGCCATTAACCTAGATTAAATTTGACTATTCATTGTTGAGACCTCGTGATAACCTTGCAACTTAAAAAAGTTGTAGAACATACACAGTGTCAATCTTCATTTTTCAAAACATAGTGTCTATTATGCTTGTTTCTTTGATCAGATTCTAAAAATACAAAACAAAACATCCAAACTGTCAAAATGAGTCAAACATGTTAAAGTCTAGGGTTGTCAATGTCAATTGTCTTGCAAATCAGAGGCATTGTTCAAAAAATATCAAAATTGCCAAGCAGTGATACCAATCTTTTAGTCTTTTTGAGACTGTTTCGCCTTTACAGCAATTGCCCACATTATGCCGCAATTGAAGGAATTTTTCCGCAATCACCTTGTTTATTACTGCAATCGGTGATAAACTATCTCAATCGACCATTTACTTTGTTGCAATCGATGGATTTGTACCACATTTGACCAGAGATACTTTTTTCTTATTTTGACCTAAAAACCTTGAAAGAAGTCTTCATTTGGTGTCCAAAACTAGTGTCTATCCCAGGAAAATGAGAAGAACATTGTGTGAATCTCTAAACATAAAAAATCATCCCTTCACTAAAAAGCACGATTATTGTCAAAAACATTGTTAGTTCAAAAAGCTCAAACTCAAAAAACCTTGATCTCATCATATCAAACATCATCATCCTTATCAAATTGACTTTGTCCAAGATAAAGGTCAGCAAATTTTATCTTTTTTCACCACTTTGAGATCAAGCTATATCAAAATCTATCCCTAGAATTACCCTTGTCCTAAACATAACTTGGACTTCCTTTGAAAGGATATTCTTCTTTGTTTTCTTTATATCAATTGTTTTAGTTACAAAACCTGGACCACACTATGTCTCAAAAACCTCATGGAGGGCCTTGCACAAGGTCTAAGGCTAGAACACAACCTGGTGAGTCATATATCAACCAAATCCTTGCTTGGGAAATAGAGCAAGAGAATGATCCTTTCATAAATACCATTTCTACTCTATTCCTTGAACAACCCCGTGTGGTAGCTCTTTTCCAAGATGTCACAGAAGAGTAACTAGAGGATATAGAGAAAGATGTCTATTCCACACAAGTAGTTGATGCTATTGTAGAGAGGAATCTCAAATGCTTCTTAGCCATGCTGATAAAGAAAGGATTCAATCTCCCCACTGAATTTAGTGTATCAACCATATGGCCTGAAAACCCTCTCACAAGTCAAGACACTACTCAGCCTCTTTAGATACTTCTTGTTCTCTCTCAAATCTTCCCGCCATTGGTATTACCCACATTAACACAGATGATACCCACTCAAACCAATGATACAAACTAGGCTAGCACATCTTCCACTCAAAACATGATAGGCTCACAACTAAGTGCACCTGTGGTTACTAGTATGCTCCCACCTTCGGTCACATGGCCGGGGCAATCAAGCTCTCAAGCTACACTAAACATCAACTATTCTACATCTATTTCACTACTGAAATCAGCTCATACTAGTCTTGGGATCAATACTTCATGCCCACATGGATCCATCTCTGTAGGTACAACTTACAGTCAATGCCCACCCAAGGCTACACCTTTGCCCATTATGACATCAATCCAACCCCTGCAATAGAAACCCCAGCTTCAGTTACCTCAAATCCAACCCCCACAATAGAAACCCCATCTTCAGTTGCCTCAATTCCAACCCCCACAATAGCAACCCTAGCTTTAGTTGCCTCAAATCCAACCCCTACATACCAGCAATCCCAGCTTCAGTTGCCTCAATTCCAAACTCAGCAATGTAAGGAAACTCAGGTGCAGAAACAACTTCCTACACTAATCTCTATAGGAAAGTATTGTGCAAATTCCTTTAAATCCTTACAATTTCAGATTCGTTAACTACTTTAACAAAGATATTGCAGCCACATACCATGCATACAGAAAATAGAGAATGACACAATGATTTACCCTGGTGAAAACCTTTCGGTAAAAAACCCCAGCACTCCAAAACCTGCACAATGTATTATCTTCAACACAACGGTTACAACACACTTGCAATGCAAGTTCTTTCAGGAGATAATAATTGACACACATAGACAAATCTAGTAGCACTCGATTATATCAACAATACTCTCTTTTTCGTATATCTCTCTGTAACCCTAAAGACACTAATATCATGTGCTTTCCTTTTTAGGGCAACTTCCAAAGATAGTCGCATTAGGGTTTTACCATTCTCTGAGAAAATAGGAACCCTACCATTGTGGAAGAGTGTAAAGTACTCAACTTTAACAGTTGCTACATGTCTTGCATGTCTTCACCTGTCATTGAAATCTCCTAGAAATAGCTCTTACGTGTCATAGGAATCCGTCATAACCATTTCAACCATGATCTCCTCACACACCATTCAAGATGCCGACACATCAAGTGGAGTGACACATCAACATGCCAACTAGACATGTACACTCACACTTAATACATTATTTGCAAGAAAATACATTTTACAAAACAAATAATAAAAATAGGAATTATCCAAGGTTGAGACACCTTATTCCTAGCATTCTCCCACTTGTCAAACACCTTGTAAGAGCAATAGGAACATAATAGGAACTAACTGCTATAGGCCAAAAGGCCCATAGACTCCAAACACCATCTAAACTTCATAGTGCCCACTGGTTTCATTAATGCATCTGCAACATTCTTCACAATATCTACCTTCTCCAAATTTACCTTTCCATCTTCCACCACATCTCTCACAAAGTGAAACTGCACATCAATGTGCTTCGTTCTAGCATGGAAAGTTGGATTCTTCACCAGGAAAATAGCGCTCTTACTATCACACCAAATAGTAATCTGTTCTGCATCAACACCAACATCAGAACACAATCTCCTAAGCCAAATGGCTTCCTTACAAGCATGAATAGCAGTCATTTACTCAGCTTCTGTAGTGGACAAAGAAACAATAGGTTGTCGCTTACTCATCCAACTGATGGCACCACCAAACATAGTGAACACATAAGCACTAGTGGATCTCCTACTGTTAATATCACCTGCCCAATTAATATCACCTGCCCAATCTGAATCCACAAACCCACGAATACAAATTGAATGTGGAGATCTAGAAGAGTTACCATGGTAACATATGGAGTAATCTGATGTAACCCTCAAATATCTAAATACTCACTTAACTGCATCCCAATGTACCCGTCCAGGGTTAGCCATAAACTGACTTAGGACTCCCACTACTTGGGCAATGTCTGGTCTAGTACAAACCATAGCATACATAAGACTGCCAACTACACTAGCATAAGGTACTCTACTCATGTCCTCCACCTCACTAGGAGATTTTGGAAAATCATCTACAGATAACTTTGTTCTCACTGAAATAGGAACACATAGTAGTCTACAATCTGTCATGCTGAACCTGTCCAACACAAACTTCACATACTTACTCTGACTCAACCAAAGTTTTCTGTTAGACCTGTCTCTACTGATTTCCATAACCAAGATGTACCTTGCTGCCCCAAGATCTTTCATCTCAAACTGTGCTGACAACTGAGATTTAAAATCAGAAATCATACCCTTACCCTTCCCAAA
>MU225021.1:3536530-3551995 GCA_018584345.1 Thuja plicata | reverse complement strand
AGAGAATGACACAATGATTTACCCTGGGGAAAACCTTTTGGTAAAAAACCCCAGCACTCCAAAACCTGCACAATGTATTATCTTCAACACAACGGTTACAACACACTTGCAATGCAAGTTCTTTTGGAGACAATTGACACACACAGACAAATCCAGTAGCACCCGATTATATCAACAATACACTCTTTTTTGTATATCTCTCTGTAACCCTAAAGACGCTTATATCATGTGCTTTCCTTTTTAGGGCAACTTCCAAAGATAGCTACATTAGGGTTTTACCATTCTCTGAGAAAATAGGAACCCTATGATTGTGGAAGAGTGTAAAGTACTCAACTTTAATAGTTTCCACATGTCTTTCATGTCTTCACCTATCATTGAAATCTCCTAGAAATAGCTCTTATGTGTCATAGGAATCTGTCATAACCGTTTCAGCCATGATCTCCTTACACACCATTCAAGATGCCGACACATCAAGTGGAGTGACACATCAACATGCCAACTAGACATGTACACTCACACTTAATTACATTATTTGCAAGAAAATACATTTTACAAAACAAATAATAAGAATAGGAATTATCCAAGGTTGAGACACCTTATTCCTAACAAGCAATAGCAACCCTAGCTTCAACCCCAACCTCAGCAACAGAGATATCATTCCCAATTTCAAACACAATAGCAAACGCATCAAAACCCGCCATGGTCTACTCATGTGCCCCCATTTCCAAATCACTCGATTGGAAACCAATATCAAGTCCCCATAATGAAATCCTATGTTCCTACTCAAGGGACATAGAGGCGCAGCCTCATACCCACTACAGCATGGAGGAACATCCTTACACATCAACCTCAATATCAAATGGACATGTTAATGCAACAAGTGCAAACCCTTCAAACCCAAATGATGGATATGCAAAATCAGGGGCAAACTAAATCCTACACTGCAAAGGATTTATACCCATACCCCTTTGACCATTCTCTCCACATGTCTCCGTACCCAAATCACTTCTCGGTACCTAAATTTGGCAAATATAGGGGCAATACCAACCCTATTGAACATATCCAATAGTTTTTTTCTAGTTGCATTGAAGCTGCCCATGATGAAACATATTTAATGTGACTGTTCCCACAAAGCTTGGTTGGACCAGCAATGGAATAGTTCTCGCATTTACCTCATGGCATTCATTCTTGGGGTGAACTGGCTGAAAATTTCATAGCTTTCTTCCATCATAACATCAAGCGCAAGGTCAGCATCAAGGAACTTTGTGATATTAAATAGAAGGATAGAGATCCTTTTGTTAAATTCCTATAGAGATGGAGGAATACGGAAAACCGCATAACATATGATGTGCCTGAGCAAGACCTAATAGTCATGTTTGTTGACAATCTAATTCTAGACATGTTTTTCACAACAGAGTTATAGTTAGCTCTAAACTTCACACAGCTCATCAAACGTGAAGTTTGTTGTGAGCAGAACTTAGTCAAACGAGGAATCCTTGCAGATCAAACACAAACGAATACAAACAAAAATGTAATGGACAAAGCTAACTGGTTGGAAAAAAAACAAAAATGTCAATAGCGATGGTGTCATTGATGTAAAGATAGTCAACTATGCACAACCCAAGGTGTCACTGCAAGGCACACCTATGGCCAACCAAAAACCCACAGGGCCCACTCAACAAGCATACACCCAAAACCAACCCCTCCTATACAAGCAGCCATTGTGTCAAACAGTCAACAATAGAATCAACGCAGACCACGATTTCAATTCCAGCAATAAGATTTCACACCATTAGGAGAGCTGATAGAATCATCTTTACGTAAGTTGATACAATCAAACACTGTCACTCTCCCTAAAATTAGGGACTTTGAACATGATGTGAACAAATTGAGGTGGTATAATGACAAGGATTTCTGTGAGTTTCATCAGGTGAAAGGGCACAAAATGTCTAACTATTACCGATTGCAACACGTTATCCAAGATCTGATTAACAAAGGAGTCATCGATGTGAAAAATACCCAAACCAAAGGCACAACTAATCACACTATCTTCAATGATACCTTCCATGATCACAAGGGAAAAGCCTCAAGGTCTAGTGGACAAGAAAAACAAGTTAACTATATGTATGCCAACAGTGATAATGTTATCAATTGCCTCAATCCTTCAGATAGCCATGTGGCTACAATCACTATCAAATACCAAGGTAACAAATGTGTTGTAACAACACGTTGTGCCAGAGTCATCTTGCAAGGAGTACCACCCTCACCTACTGTATCTACCAATCCTAAAGGAAAATCAAATCCACAACCAAGCATAGTGGATCAACTAAAGCGCACTCCTGTCCAGATCTCCATGTTTGACCTATTGCGCATATCTCCATAGCATAAACTAGCACTCGACCAAGCCCTTCAGAATGTAGTTTCCCCAAGGGACATAACACCAGAGAGCTTCCAAATGATGGTCAACCATATATCTGCTAACAAACATGCCACATTCAGATACCATGATGTGTCACCGCATAAACCCCTGCATAATGATCCTTTGCACTTACTTGTCTAGGTCCACGAAAGCACTATCCATAGGGTCCTTGTTGATGGTGGAGCTAGGTTAAACATCTGTTCTCTAAAGTTAATCAAGAAAATGGGCTATTCAGAATCAAGCACCGATGTCATAAGGAGGATAAATATCAAAGCTTATGATGAAGAGGAAAGGTCCTCTAAAGGTATTATCATTCTACCTGTCTGTATCGGTCCAGTGGTCAAAAACACTCTCTTCTAGATCCTGGACCTTGAGTTGGGATACAACATGCTACTAGGGAGACCCTGGATACATGAAAAGCAAGCTATACCTTCAAATTACCATCAATGCATCAAGTTCCCACACTAGGGAGAGGAAATCATCATAGAGGGATATCTCAATCCTTTCCAATACTATAATGCAGTCCAAATCAGCACTAATAACCAGGTACCATCAAACCAAGATGCAAGCATCCAATCCTCTTTAGATTCAAATCCCAAGGATGTCACATGGATAGCAAGAAAGATAGTCATTAACCATGACGCAAGCATTCCCTCCTCTTCAGATTCAAATCTTAAAAATATCACATGAAAAGCAGGCAAGATATCCATTACTGACAAGGGCTGTGGTGAATACAGATATGAAGAGGATTTTACCATCATGCACATGCCTTAGAGCCCAAGAACTTATGGCATGACACAACCTGTTATTACAATAGAAACTCCACAGCTTGTTCTATTTAGATGTCTGCCCACGACCTTTGTCTAATAGGGAGACATAAAAGAAGAAAAGCCATTTGAACAAAACATCAGTACTTGGTTATACCAAGGCCCACCAGAGACAATCCAACCACCCCTACCCCTGTCAAACTATGGTAATGGTTACACAATGTTACAAAGATTTGGGTATGATGGTACAAATGTTCTAGGGGCAAGGCAACAAAGCTTAATGGAATTGTCTCTCCCACCAACCTTGAGAAACAATAGAGGGTTGGGCTATGGGAAACAAGGAACCAGTCTAGTGATCCAAGACATCCAAGTTGATCAAGAACAAATAGCAGAGATGCACTGGGGGCACAACAGAGAACATGTCATGATAAGAAACATATTAGCACAGTTGTTGCCCACTAAAGAAGGAACCACACAAACCCAAATAAACCTTCACATAGAAATCAATGATAACAAAGGAAGTGAGACATCTGGCAAGCATTCTATTGAAATTAACTCCCATGAGTATGAGTGGAGATCCCTTCACAACTCTAAACCATCGATCCTAGATTATTCCCCTTGGTCAAACACTATCATAAACCTAGAAGACTTATTTGACCAACTGACCATTATCAAACAACCCTGTGTAGATAAACATTTCATTTATCAAAACTCAAATGGTGCATCCACATCATAGTCCAGTTTTGTAGGAACCATATCTGTATTCCCTTTCAATAAACTAGAGTCAAACAAACATGAAAGTATCTGTCTTGTACACCCAGAGCTAATAGAGTGGGATCAACAAAGACCCCCTGATTTAGATGTCTTCGAGAATGATGAGGCTATTACTGATTTCATGGGACTTAGGGAAGGCATTCCATCAAGAGACCACAAGGAAAGCTTCTCCATTGATCTCAACAGAGTGGCATATTTTGGGGAGGCAGCTCCTCTTTCCACTCCACAAAAGAATGATAAAAAGCTAAAACAAGGTGTATCTTCTAGCAAAAACCTCACTGAGGTGCTAGAAGATGGAAAGAAGGAACTCCTCCCCTTGACAGAGGAGAAATTGCTATTACTAGTAGAAGAAACAGAGGAAGTCAAATTGAGAGATGACAAGAACCCAAAGAACATATACTTGGAAAAATCACTCACCCCTGAGGAGAGAGAACAATTTATCAGCTTCTTCAAAGCAAGGATGATCAATTTTGCATGATCCTACTCGAATATTCCAGGGTTAGATTGAGAGCTAGTACTACACCATCTCCCGTTGCTACCCAATGCCAATTCTATCAAGAAGAAGCTGAGAAAGATGCATCCCCATGCATTGCTAGTCAAGGTAGAGTTGAAGAATCTCCTGGATGCTAAGTTCATAAGACCTATACCATACATAGACTAGATATCTAGCTTGGTACTAGTTATAAACAACAGTGGTCAGATACGGATTTGCATAGACTTCAGGGATCTCAACATAGCTTGTCCCAAAGATGACTTTCCTCTACCCAACATTGATATGATAGTAGATCTAACCGCTGGACATCAAATGCTATCACTCATGGATGGATTTTCAGGGTATAATCAAATAAGCATCGCACCAAAGGACCAACATAAAACAACTTTCACATGTCCTTGGGGGACATATTGTTGGAATGTCATGCTGTTTAGTCTAAAGAATTCCAGAGCAACATATCAAAGGGCTATGACAACTATATTTCATGATCTCATCCACAAAACAATGGAAGACTATGTGGACGACATACTATCCAATTCAATGCTTTGCAAAGATCATCTACAAGTATCAGGACCAATCTTTAACAAAATGTAGCAATACAAAGTCCGTTTAAACCCAAAGAAATGTGCATTTAGTGTAATAGCAGGAAAGCTACTGGGGTTCATAGTATCACATGTATGTGTTAATTTTGGCCTTGTTAATCAACCACACACTTCAACATAGTCCTTCTTCACCAGATACAAACAAGACTGAATATGAGTTGTTCATCCTGCTTGCCTGCGTGATTCGACTTGTTGCCTTCTATCTAGATGGGGTTTTTGAAATTTCTCTCAGAACAAGAGTCTCACAACCATGGACCAATCTAAGAATGAAGGATTTATCATGATGAATGCAATACAATGCAAGATTATGCTAAGAAATGAAAGATGTGAGATAATCTAAACATGATTGTTAAATGCCATTATTCTAGAATTTGAAGTTATGCTATTGCAAAAAAATGAAGTTATTCTATATGAGCTTATCAAGAAAATGAGACAATAATTCAGTATTCTAACAATGCATAAAGTCAGTGGGGCTTTTGAATGAAGAATGAGAGTTCTTTTATAGACTCAGAGGTTGTTCAGAATGGAAAGTTTCTTTTTTGAAATAAAACAGCTAGAAAATCCAGTTCAGAATAGAAAGCTTTATTTAAAAGAATATAATAAATTATTTTCTTTTTGCTTTAACTGTTTTCTTTCTTTGATTTAATTCTATTTTATTTGAATCAATTATTTTCTTTCTCTTTAAAACATAATTAATTCAAAGTTTCCATTTCTGAACAGAGAAAAGATTTTTGAGAGAATATTCAATTAATTAAATAAATATAACCTCATAATTTATTTTTCTCAATTATCTGAATAAGTAAATTCAATTATTGAAATGAGGATATTTATTTAATAATTAAATACTATTTAATTCCTTTTTATGTGTCTCAGCTAAAGAGGGTGAATTTAATTTAATTAAAGTGCTAGGACTTTATAATTAACTTAAATCGATCATAAGGTTTATTTAGCTAAATAGATATTTAGGAATTAAATACGATGTATGATTAATGTAGATTTAGGTTTTTCTTCATTTGACACTCAGGTCGAGTAGCATCAGTGAAAACTCAGAATTTCCTAGTACAATAGGACTTTGATGATCTAGAAGAGTGACAAATGCAACAAAATTGGTTAAGGTTGCAAGATGCCAATTTTGGGGTGTTACATTTTGCCCCTCTTTGAATTGATGTGCGAGCAACGCATGGATTCAAAGAATAGTCTAATGCCTGAAGCACAGAAGAATAGATTTAAAAGTTGATGATGCAAAGATTTCAGAGCCATCTCCAGAATAGAGCTTGACTCCGAAGTCTAGGTTAGGTTACGAAGACGCCGATCAAGTAGAATTTTTGAGGGTTATCTTCAGAATGAAGCTTGATCCTCAAGGATCTGGGTTAGAATGCCTTGATACCTAGATAGATTGATATCTTTCCCAAGGTTGTCCTCAGAACGAGGCTCAACCTTCAGGAGTCAGGGTTAGATTGCCCCAATACCTGTCTCAAAAGCTAATGAATAGATTAACATCTTTCCCAAGGCTATCCCTAGAATGAGGCTTAACCTTCAGGAGTCAAGGTTAGATTGCCCTGATACCTCTCTTAAAAGATGATAAATAGAGATTTTAGGACTATCTCCAGAATGAAGCTTAGTCCCCCAATATCTAGGTTAGATCGCCAAGACACTGGTTTAGATAGATATCTTTCACAAAGATATCCCCAGAATGAGGCTTAGCTTTCAGGAGTTAGGGTTAGATTGCCCTGATACCTGTCTCAAAAGATAATGAATAGCGATTTATATCTTTCACAAGGCTATCCCTAGAATGAGGCTTAACCTTCAGGAGTCAGGGTTAGATTGCCCCGATACCTGTCTCAAAAGATAGTAAATAGAGAGTTTAGGACTATCTCCAGAATGAAGCTTAGTCCCCCAATATCTAGGTTAGATTGCCAAGACACTGGTTTAGATAAATATCTTTCACAAAGCTATCCCCAGAATGAGGCTTAGCTTTCAGGAGTCAGGGTTAGATTGCCCCGATACCTATCTCAAAAGATAATAAATAGATCGACATCTTTCCCAGGGATATCCCTAGAATGAGGCTTAACCTTTAGGAGTCAGGGTTAGATTGCCCCGATACCTGTCTCAAAAGATGACAGCTTTTGAGAACTATCTCCAGAACGGAGCTTGATCCTCAAGAATCTGAATTAGATTGCTCAGATGCTAAATAGATGACAAGATGTAAGGGACAAAGATGCCCTTATTGATTGAAAGCCGTGGAACACCCAGTTTTGACCGTGAGGTATGAAAAATTGAACATGCCCCAAGTGATGAGATGCCTCTAGCAATGAGGAATTTTGAAAATCAGATCAGATTAATTGAAATAGATTTAATGATGTAATCATCCTGCCCCCTCGGGAGTGAAATTGAAAGATGACACATCATATTGATGATAGAGAGGGAAAAATTGCAGATAGAGGTTAAATCAAAGAACAAGGAGAACTCAGAATAGATTACAGAAAAATTTAGAAGATTCAGAGTCAATTTCGAGTGATTTCGAGGTCTGGTTGACCAAGTTTGACTGGGGTTGACTAGAGTTGACTTTTGAGGAAAAAAGTAAAAAATTTTGGAAAATGATGAGATGATAAGATTTTGACAAGAAAGCGACGTCAGAAAGGCGACTGCACAAGCGTTCGATCGCGTCGGTCCCAAAAATTTTAAAATGTGATTTTGAGCTATATAGAAGTGTCAGACTTCGATTTTGATCACGAAAATGGATTCAGCACGGTCAAATTAGGTAGTGGTGCAATTTTTGCGCAAAACGGAGCACTTTGAAAAATTAGGTAGTGGTGTAATTTTTGCGCAAAACGGAGCACTTTGAAAAATTAGGTCAAACCCTATATAAAGACAAAAGGGTCATTTTCAAAATCATTTGAACCCTTTGACTTTGTGAAAAAAGAGCTCTAAGAAGAAGACAAAATGGTGGTCCCCTATAGCAGCCATCGATTCGAGCGATCCAAGAGACACAGCCGGCCCGTAGCCTACGGACCTCCGATAAGTGGTCGACAAACCTCTTTGTACTTTGAACTTATTGCATTTCGGTCAATTTTTAGCTTGTTTTTCACATTTTTAGGCAGTAGGTCACGAGTCTTCGCGTGCCCCGTAGGGAAATCTCGCACGAAGAAACTACGTTTCGTGCCTCTCGAAGCAAAGTTTCGCGTGCGGGTGGACCCACTTTCGCATGAGAAACCCTTGTGAAAGGCATTTTCTCGCGCGATCTGGGATAAAAGCTCACGCGAAAGAGAAATGTTGTGCGATAAAAAGTGCTTTATCGCGTGAAAGAGATGTTCTTCGCATGAAATGTTACCCTTTCACATGTGAAAAAGTTTGTGTCATGTCCAAAAGAAATTGCATCAGTGTCATTAATGTCTGTAGGATGTCTTGAATGCTTTATTATCGCATTATGCTTTGATTATTGGCAAGTACTAATTGTGCACTGTTGTTCATATGTCTTGCAGGTTGACTTTGCAGATATAGCATTCAGATCGCATCATCCAGCGATCAGCAGATTGATAGCTCAGCTAGATGATGCTGAGACCGCACATATCGACACACTGTGCTTGAGCACATTATGTGATATACCTGAGATTCGGGAAAAATCACAGTTTGTTGGGTGCATTGGTTGAGCGTTTCCATTCAGAAATGAACATGTTTTACCTGCCGCAGGGGGAGATGACCATTACTCCTGAGGATATATACAGGATTCTTAGGATACCATTTGTCGGCGCTCGGGTTGAGTACGAGACACGGCCCAAGGTGGGAATAGTGCATTTGAGAGAGGTCTTTCAGGATGACCTCGTGATGGGTAGAGCAATCCCATTGGAGGATCTGATTGGTTCATATGGGGGGACCCACAGGTTGTCAGTGGTTCTAGCATGCTTCCTGGGGTGCTACTTGATGCCTGACTGTGGATAGCATGGTCTAGAGTACGGCTGGGGCGGGATGCTACAGCTTATGATGGCCCAGCCATGACATTATGAATGGGGTCAGTGCATGCTTGCACACATGTATCATGAGATGCATGAGATTGTCTATCGAGAGGTGAAGAGTATGGCTACTAGAGTGTTTGTGTTACAGATATGGGCATGGGAGCATCTTCCCATCACCAGAGCCATATGCAAGGATATGAGGCAGCCCTTGGAGCCTTATATATGCAAATATAGAGGCATGGTTACCTAGCCTATGCTGGGTAAGATTGATCAGTGGTGAGCTCAGCTCAATGACCTATCAGTAGTGATATGGAGGCCGTGGAGGCTTATAGAGACCTGGGATGATGCGACTGAGCAATTGAGCCACATGTTCTGCTCCCATGCGATGATTGGGCGCACCATCACAGTGATCGAGAGATTCCCGCAGAGGTGGGTATGGCAGCAGTTTGAGCACCCTCAGGACATCTCACAGGACTACACCATATATGCGAGATTTGCAGATGAGGTGAGGAGAGGTTGGGGTACACCACTAGATCATGGGCGTACCATGATTGATATTCGTTCAATGGTCCCAATTTAGTGGGACTATCTTCGAGACATAGTAGATGTTAGTGTGACCACCGAGTACATGGAGCATTTTGTTACGCACCCTTTTCCCAGGTTCATAGATCCAGTGGGTATGGAAGGCAGAGGACAGGTGGTTCAGCCATAGGTTATACAACCACAGGTGTAGTAGGGACCGATGCCACCTCCACAATAGAGGGCACAGCAGGGTCCATGACCCTAGACAGCACAGATGGACATCCCCGCATGACACATGGGGATGGATGCAGGAGCTAGTGGCAGCGGTAGCACTAAGCACTCCTGGAGACAGACTACAGCACAGGTGGAGGAGCAGCAGGTACCTCCACAAGAGGAGGTGCAGCAGGAAGATCTGATGTAGGAGGATCAACCTACACAGGAGGCAGAGTAGGAGGCAGCGCAGGACCCACAGCGGCACATGCAAGAGAGGGTTAGGCAGCTCACTAGACAGGTGGGAGACCTCACGATACAGGTGGATGTGCGAGATGCTCGGTTGATGGACCAAGATAGGGAGATACATGATGTCTGGGAGCAGTTGCGAGTGACTCAAGAGGAGGTGTGGCATCAGACAACACAGGCTGCATATTACTTTGCGTCATACATAGGTGCGGTGCTTGACGAGGCATCGCAGGTGGCTTAGTTCTCGAGCTATGTGCGAGGATCAGAGGGAGCGCAGATGGAACCACCTCCACCTCCTCCAGGTGATGAGGGAGAGAGCCAGAGCTAGGTGTTGGATAGACAGATAGATGAGATCATAGGGATATATGATGTATTGGCATTCTTGTAGTATATCACCATTTTTTTTGAGATAGATTGTGCTCGAGTAGCACCATTTTGTATTTGGATCGACACATTAGATATATATATATATATATATATATATATATATATATATATATATATATGAGCTCATCGTTTGGTATCATCGCATTTTTATATTGTCTTTTATGAGATGTTTCCTATATGCTTAGATGTTTGGAATGTATGCAAATGTATGAACATGTTTAGAATAAATGTATGAAATGCACATGTATGATTTAGATGTAAAGATGTATGTATGCAAATGATGTTATGTAAATGCAATATAGAAATGAGAATGTAAATGTAATGCATAGGTGAATATGAATTGTGAATATGAATATGTAAATGCAATGTGTAAATGAAAATGAATTGTGGATTGAATATGTATATGGTACTAACATCGCATGCAGGACGACAAATGCTAACCAAAGAACATGTGAAGAATCAAGAGCGAGGATCAAACACCTGTGCAGTCATGATGTAACGCAAACGGTGAAGAAGAACTCTCCAAAGTATGAACCCAGAAGAATGCAATGAAGAGAACACCAAATTATTGTCACAATGCAAGTCTAGAATGAAAAATGCAATCCTATGCTAAATGCAATATAAAGGTGCGATTCTAGGACATGGTTGTGAGACCCATCGTATGTTTATCATCATTGAGCATTTTTTTATTTTGGAACATCAAAGTCGATACAACCCTTACTGGTGCCACAATGTAACCATAAGGATATGAATATGACTTATCATCAGATGAAATGTAGGAAACGAACGTAAGCACCAAGGCACAAAAGCCAAGATGACCTGAACATTGTTTCCAGTTAATATTGCAAGAGTACACCAGTATCAAAGAATTCAAATCCAAGATAAGCATGAGTGTGATCATGCATAAACAAATAGATCAATAACAAACAAAACAATAACAGTCAGAGCAATAACAAGCAAGGAGATAGTACCAACCTTTCCATGACGTACAAATAAACAAGATTGAGGGATGTGAGGTTGTTCCACCTTATTGCGGGAGCTCTTATCACATACACCTTATTTATTTGACATTGATGAATCATCGCGACTACACCAACAAGAAGTAGACAAAGAAAAATATCAATGAAATCCATAAGAATAGACAGCATACAAAGAAAGTTTCAATCATAGCTCAGCATGTTTCAAAGTTTACGAATGTGGATGTGTATGAGGTGTTGAAAAACATCGTTGTGCTTGTGAGTGCATTGTGTTTGACTGTTATCGATAGATTTTTACGTTCGAGATATTTGATGTGTGTTAAAAAACACAGATGTGTCCAAGGATAGTGTTAAAAAACATTGTTTATGGTGGTGTTGAAAAATACCAATTTGTGTTAGTAGCGAGTTGTCCTTTGAGAAGTCACAAGATTACTGACTCGGGTGTAAACCAAATATGTGATCAAATGGGGGGCCCATGCCCCCAAGTAATGATGACTGACTTGACGCATGTTGCGAGGACAAATGAGATATGATTGCCCCCAAGTGTATGCCGCTGAATCAATGACAAGTTAGGAGGGTTCACAAAGGAACCAGAGTGTCACTAAAGTGACCAAAAGATATGTACAAACTAAAGCATAGAATCATCAAGATTGAGTATTGATAGATATAGCATGTGATTATAACTCCAACTGTGATGAATGTGAGCAATCTCGATAGAATAACGTCAGTAGGAAGATGCAGTGAGAACCACTGGTGACTAACACAAGAGAGATGCTCAAATGAAATGATTCTGGTATTAAAGCTATACATCAGTAGGCAGACGCAGTGGGAACCACTGGTGACTAATGTGAGAGAGAGTCTCACGAAGAGACATCTCAATATAAGCTAAGTGACAATAGGCAAACGCAGTGAGAACCACTAGTGACTGTCACGAAGAGGACCAAAAATATAATAGAACAGTGCCCCCTAGATCAGGAGGGTCGTGTTGTGAGTATGACTAGTTTCAATCCATGTGAGTTGGTGTCTTGATGGGAACTAAAAGAAAATGAAAGTAGGAAAGCAGGAAAGCAGCAATGTAGGAAAGCAAATGTGTAAAGCCAAGTGATGCTGCGATAGATATAGCATTGTGGAACAAGAAGTGCCTATTTACCAGGTTTTCACCTTCTTGGCAGAAATTCTTTTTTTTTTGCTACCATGACGCCTGTTTGCCAGGTTTTCATCAATGGCACCTTTTTCTCTTTTTTCTCTTTTTTTTGTATTTTTGGAATATATGATTTTTTTTGGAGATACATCAAAGTGCCTATCACTAGGTTTTCACTAAGATGATCATTTTTTTAGGACTTTTTCAGATTTTTAGGATTTTTTTAGGACTTTAGTATATACATGAGCATACTAAAGATGTCTCAGCTATAGAACTGCTTCAGATGAAGAGCGTTGATGGGCTCTTTGATTTGTTCTCCTTCAGTAGTAGAGAGTTGATAGGTACAAGACCCAAACAATACAGTAACAATATATGGACCGAGCCAATTCAGTTCAAACTTGCCTATCTAGACCCAATGTTGTTGATTTTTAGGGTTTTCCCTCAGAACGAGGTCACCCGCTTGGAAGTCCCTTGGTCTAACCTTTTCATTATAGCTTTTAGACATTCTCTTCTGGTATGCTCTCAAGTGATCAAATGCCACTTGGCAATTTTCATCAAGTAATTATAGCTCTTGTAGCCAAGATATTCTAGTATCTTCATCAGTAACGAGGCCTTTCAGAGAGAGTCACAGGGAAGGAATCTCAACTTCAATAGGTAGCACAGCATCTGCTCCATAAACCAATGCATAGGGAGTAGCCCCTGTTGGTGTTCTTATACTTGTCCTGTATGCCCAAAGAACTAGATTGATCCGGAGATGCCAATCTCGTCCGGATTTATGTACTGTGCGGTGCAGGATCTTAAGGATTGTTTTGTTGGAAGCTTCCACCTATCCATTACCCTGAGGATAATAGATGGAAGACCAGTGTTGAGTAATTTTGAACTTAGAGCATAGCTCTGTCAAATCCTTGTTTTTAAATTGTCCCCCATTATCAGTGATAATTGCTGAGGGTACACCATGCCTATAGATGATGTAATTGAGAATAAACATTGCTATTGTTTTTCCACTGGCTATGGTGAGAGGGACTACCTCCACCCACTTAGTAAAATAATCCGTAGTTGTAATGATAAACTTATGTCCATTAGAGGATGAGGGGTAGATCTGACCCACCAAATCAAAGGCCCATTGTTGAAATGGCCAGAAAGTAATGAATGGAATCAACTCCTTGGTGGGAGCATGAATCAGGTTTCCATTTAATTGACATTGTTTGTAGGACTTAGCAAACTGTGTTGCTTCTTTTTCCATATCTGGCCAATAGTAACCAGCTCTAATAAGTTTACGGGCCAATGTCAGGCCGTTAGAGTGTGACCCACAGATGCCTTCATGCACCTCTACTAACGCTTGTTTGGACTCATTGGGTTCTAAACACCTAAGGAGGGTACAGTCTAGACCATATCTATACAAGTCATTAGCAAGGATGACGAACCATGAAGCACTGCGGATTAGGTGACATTTCTCATTCCGGGAGTAAGTGTCTAGAATAATATGGTCACGTAGGTAGGAAAATATGTGGTGGTAGTGGGATGAGTCATGTCCTATGACAGAATAGATCATCCAGGAGTCAGGGGAGTCATAGGCTAGGTATCATAATGTCTCCACCATGAATTCATGTCTAAAATCATTTTTGGGCATTTTCAGCATAGAGGCAAGAGTAGCCATGGTGTCCACCGCTTTATTATTTGTCCTCGGAACCTGTTGAAATGTGATATGAGTAAAATACTATTTGAGATCATCAACAAACCATTTATAAGGTACCATCTTGTTGTCCCTTGTCTGATAGATGTCATTGACTTGATTGATGACCAATTTTGAATCTCCAAGAACATTTAGTTCATCTACGTGCCACTCACGGGCGATCTTCATATCGTTGATGAGGGCCTCGTATTCAACAATGTTGTTCGTATAAGGAAACAACATCTTGTATTATTTTGGTAATGAGTACCTTTGAGGTATAATGAATAGTATCCCAGCACCTGACCCCTGTTGGGTAAATGAACCATCAAAAAACATAGTCCATGAGCGATGTGTAAGAAGTAATATGGACTCATCAGGAAATTCAATGTGCAATGGTTGATGATCAACTAGAGGTGCCTCAGCCAACTTATCTACTATCCCTTGTGATGTAGAGCATCATGGAACTCATAAACCTTCTAGGATCTTTTTTTTTATCCAATATCTTTTCACTCAAATGAACAATTTGTTAGAGGCAAATAACATCTCTAAGTCAGTGAAACATAACATAAATGATGGGTTCCTCTAGAAAAGACTTCTTCAACACCTACAGTCCATCAATCCAAACATCCATCCAAAAAAACTTCAAGGATCATACCATAATAACCATCAAAATAAATTCTCAACTTATTTTAATCCATCTATGGATTGAAGCATTACATTTGTTCAACTATGAAATTTACTGTATTCTGGTCATGAAAATACAGTCATAAACAGTCATTAATAACTCTACCAATATTGATAACCAAGACAATCGCTCCAGTCAGATCATAGAAATGCAAGTTACAGAACTTTTTTGAAATGTACAGAAAGATCCAACAGTTAAATAATTAGTTATGATGATCCTTCCAAAACTGGTTTTCGTGAATCAGGGTTTTGGGCAGTTACAAACAGTTTTCACCAAAACACTCATAACTCTCTCAAAATTTAATGAAATCAACTCAAATCAAAAGCAATGAAAAGCTTATTCAATTAACTACTATATCATGATAAAAATATACTTTTTTCCAGACTTTACATGGCCGTACAAGGCCTAGAAACAAGAGGGAAACTTTCAAGACAACAAAACAATAGATTGAACAATGAAAATATGATACCAAAATTGCTTCCAATGCTTTCCAATCCTTCTCCAACTTTACATAATGATTTGGTTAAAAAATACAATGATATATAAATCCTTTTGACATTCCAAACCTCTCTAACTACCCTCAAAAACCGATGGAAACCACTTTTCACCTTCTT
>MU225021.1:3461984-3472379 GCA_018584345.1 Thuja plicata | reverse complement strand
TTTTGGATCAGAAAGTAGCATACTAGATTCAACCCCGCATCAACACTTTAATGACATCAGGCAGTGATGCAAAATTTACTGTCTATAGTCATTGCAGTAGCATTAGGAACCAACTTCAACACAATATGATCATTAGACATGTCTGTATGTCTTCTACTTTTAAGTTGCACTATTTCTGTTCTTATTTTGTTTGCTGGGTGATCCTTGCTATCCAAATTATACCAATACTTTTATAAGAGATTTTCCCTTTTTACTTCAACCTAAACAACCTTTCAATAAAAATTCCAGGTGAACTCTTCAGCGAGAAGATGAATCCGTCAAGAAAAAGGGGTATAATGCATTCAAGGAAAAGGCTCTGGAGGCTGCTAAGTCTTTTGTACACCTTTTTCTTGGTAATTTGAAGCCATCAATGGAAACTTACAATCCTAAAGTATTAGTATACCATTGAAGGCTTCATAATTATTAAGTGAAAGGGAGTTCTCTGATTTGAAACCCCCTTTGGTGATGATCCTATGCAGTTCCACGCAATGTCAGTGGTTTATAAAACATTCTTCTCTGGTTGTTTCAAATTTTATAAACAACCAGGAGAACATTGAATTTATGCCCATTTGGGGCCTTCTAACACTATATTCTATGCAGCTGCACACGCATTCTCGATTTAGAGTGGGAAAATCTTATTTTGCAGGAGGGAGAGAAGCCAAACACATAAAGAACATGCACATAAACACAATAGCTGAGAAACATAAATATAGATATCACAACAGCTGAGAAACATAAATGTAGATATCATGGTCACAATTGTTTGGAGACAACATAATTCAGTGGTATACCCAGATGATGCAACGCAACCACTACTCCTCCAGTTCAAAGTTGGCACTGCACGATCCAAAAACCATAGATAAGGAATAAATTTAGAGAGTGGAGGCATATTATTTTAGTTGTTATGGCCCTCCTCCACTCTCTAAATTTATTCCTTATCTATGGTTTTTGGATCATGTAGTGCCAACTTAGAACTGGAGGAGTAGTGGTTGGGTTGCATCATCTAGGTATACCACTAAATTATGTTGTGTCTCCAAACAATTGTGACCATGATGCCTACATTTATGTTTCTTAGTTGTTGTGTCCTAGGATCCCTTATGACCCTTTATGATCCCTAAGAATACATCTTAGAGATATTAAAGTGTCGTAAAGGGTCATAAGAGTGTCTTAGGAGGGGCTAGATGAGCTTCCACCTTCACGTGGTTAGCCTTGTTAAGTAGAGAATGTTAAACTATTCTTGAAACAAAGAGAAACTCTTAAAAACTCTAAAGCGACACTAAAAAAATACATGCAAAATCAAGCCATTGGCAATTGCCGACGGCTCAATGTCGCATGTATAGAAAATTTGTCGCACGCCTATTGTAATTTCAACACTCATTCTGTGATGCCTAGGTGTCGTAATAGAGACAGATAAAATGTAACGATGGCATGATAACCATTAGAGCCAATTCATTTTGTGACACCTAGATGTCACTTTTTTTAGAAGTACGACGAATTTTCTATACTTGCGATGTCGGGCTATCGCAAAATTATCGACAGCTCAATGTCACATGTATAGAAAATTTGTCACATGTCTGAAAAAGTGAACAATAACATGCAACGCCTACCTATCGTAATAGCGACAGATGAGATGTGATGCTTACATGTCGTAATAGTGACAAATAAGATGCGACACCTATTTTTTGTAATAGCGATGGCTAAAATATGTAATGATAACATGGTAACCATCATAGCCGGCTTGTATTGTGATGGTTAGTACCATCGCAATAATGACAGACGGTACAGTCATCGTTAATTCTGACACCAAAACTGCAACACTGGTCTCTTTCGCTAGGCCGATGGGACAATGTTGCAAAAGTGATGCATAGCCATCGAAAAGAGGCCTCAAATGTACTAGTGATAGGAGCCAATTCAATCTAGTCCTCATTATTCTAGTAATCAGAAACTATTTCGCTAAAAGTCTCTTTACAATTCTAAATAGTAGGTAGCCACTCCTGATTTTCATTGAGGGTAGTTTCCTTCATCCATTTGTCTTTCCAAAAAGTAATCTTCCTACCATTTCCCAACTTCCATCTAACCCCCTTTCAAACCAGTCTCTTACCTTTGCAGATACCATTCCAGATGAAAAACCATGGATATCCAAAGGATTTCTTAAAGTTTGACTTTATACAAGGAGTTACATAGGCTGATAGGCCTAAAACCATCCACAGTATTAGCTCCAGGTTTCTTAGGTATGAGAGCTATGAAGGTATAATTGAGTTCCTTTAGGATATTTTTGGTACCAAAGAACTCCTTGACAGCAGAGCAAAGTTCTTTACCTATAATTCTCCAAAAATGTTGAAAGAAGAACAACTAGAAACCATCAAGTCTTTGGGATTCAAAAAGGATAGGGGAAATATGGTCTCCTTGCCTCAATCCTCTAGAGGGATGAAAGAATTAAGAAGAGCCTCCATTAACTAAAAAAGAGGAGGAAATAGTAGTAACCAGTTGCATAATCAATCTAACCACATCCTTATCAAATCCAAAAGATAATAATATTTTATAAAGAAAGGACCAATCAACTTTGTCATAGGCTTTCGACAAGTCCAGCTTCATCAAGAATCATTGTTTTTTAGATGCTTCTAAGGAATGAAAGATAATAATATTTTAGAATGAAAGGACTAATCAGCTCTGTCATAGGCTTTTGACAAGTCCATCTTCATCAAGACCCCTTGTTTTTTACCAAATCGTTAATTACTCAATCGATTCCACCACAACCTCAACATCAATCATCGATCAAATATTTATCAAATTTCTCTCAAGAACACAAACACTTTAACTTGTTAGCAACTTTGTCTCTTCTCACCAATCACCTTTCCTGCACACTAGTAACTCAAATTAGTTGAGGTCATAAATGTACTATCTAAACACTATTGACCACCATATCATGTGACTGCGCCACAAGACACATCATAGATTTGAAAAGACATTCAAATCATCTATCACCTGTCATTAACTATTCTAGCAGTTGCACTAATATATTTTAATAGATTGCAACTTTCAAATAAGATCACTTTAGCAGTAGCGGTCATGCACAAGAAATCCAAAGACATGCCTAAGTCTCTCATAAAGATAGCCAACCACTGAAATTTACTATAATGCTTCATTCATTACAAATATGCTTGGAAACACACTAAGAACATAAGGTCAATAGTTGACATCAATGACAACATAATAACTGACCATCGTGTAATCAAATCTGCATCATGACATCTCCAAAACTCACTTACCATCAGTGTATCAGATATGCCAACAATATCCCCCTTAGGCATTGATGACAACACTATCTTCATCTCTCCAACATGATACACTATGCACAAAAATTCTCAACATCAACAACACTATGAACAAAAAAATGTTTCCACTTCTGTCTCTCATCTATTTTGTAATTCCTCCCATTTCCATTGAACTTCTCTCATATTCACTTCCCTTCTGCAACTCTGAACACTCTCTCCCTTTGTTACACCCTAAAATTTCCCTCTTTACCATATACACATTCTCCCCCTTTGAAAACAATGCCAAAGGTGCCAAACACACCTAATATCTACTATGTTGTACCTGACTAACCAAAACACATTACTACATAGATTGCTCCCCCTAAGGAGTAGCCCTACAAAATCAATACAAACATGAATATATTCAATGGATAAACTTGGATTGATGTGAATGCATCTTCTTTTAATTTGAATCAGATAGGGGAATGACCCCCAACCTACCTCTTAGATACTCAAATGTATCCTTGGGAAATAGTTTCGTGAAAATATCAGCAACATGCTCCTTAGTTGGCCCATACTCCAACCTCACTTCCTTTTCCCGTACCAATTCTTTAAGAAAATTATATTTGATAGTTATATGTTAAGTCTTAGAGTGCATCACCTACTTCTTTGAAATGTTAATGGCACTTGTATTATCACAATAGATAACCATTGGTTCAATTACCTTCTCCTCAATTCCTTCCAGAATTTTCTTGATCCATACTACCTGTGTACAATTGATTGCATCAGCAACATACTCAGCTTCAACTATTGATTGAGATATACAGTTCTTCTTCTTTCTTTTCCAAGATACAAGCCTATCTCTAAGAAAGAATACACCTCCACTTTTTCTCTTATGATCCTCAACATTACCTACCTAATCAACATTAGTAAACACATTCAAAGAGAAATAACCTTTATGTCCATACCAGAGGCCATAGTCTTCAGTCCCCTTAAGATATCTGAATATTATCTTTACTGCAAAAAAAAGATATTCCTTCATATTAGAAGAAAATATGGCCTCTAATTCAATTTCATGTGCTATGTCTAGTCTTCTATGCACCACATATTGTAGCTTACTAATCATGGACATGTAAAGTGTCTCATCCACCTCTTTAGAATCATCTTCCTTTGATAGTTTGCAACTGGTTACCATAGCGTACCAACCAATTTTGAGTCTTCTAAGCCAAATTTATTTGATATTTCCCTTACATATTTGGAGTGGCTTATGTAGATACCATTTTTCATCTTTTAAACCTCCAATCCAATGAAGAATTTAATCTCACCGATCATAGACATCTCAAATTATTTTCTCATCCCATTTGCAAATGATCTTCTCATCTCTTCATTGCCACCAAAAATGATATCATCTACAAATATATCTGCGATCAACAACCTGTCATCTTTCTCAACATTCAAATACACATTATTGTTGTTGCTTGTCCTGAGGAAACCAATTTGAATCAGATATGAATGAAATCTCTTATACCATGCCCTAGGTTCTTGTTTCAACCCATACAAATCTTTTGTGTAATTTACACACCATGTTCTTACCTTCTGAATTAGAAAATCCTTTAGTTTGTTCAATGTATACCTCTTCTTCTGAAACACCATTAAGAAAATTTTACTTAACATCCATTTAATATACCGTGAATCCTTTATAAGAAGCATATGCAAGCAATATCCTTACACCTTCAAGTCTGGCTATTGGTGCAAATATTTCACCATAGTCCAAGCCTTCCTATTGCATATATCCTTTGCACACCAATCTTGCCTTTTTCCTTACCACTTCATCTATCTCATTCATCTTGTTTCTAAAAATCCACTTAGTACCAATCACATTCTTGTCCACCGGTCTAGGTACTAATGTCTAGGTTTTATTCTTCTCAATCTTCTCCAATTCCTCTTCCATAGATTTCACCCAATCTTAATCTTTTAATGCATATTTTACTATTTTAGGCTCAAATTCAAATAGAAAACATGTACCTTCTCTCACCTTTCTTCTTGTTAACACACATGCATTTCTATCACCAATAATTTGATCAGGAGAATCATTCAACTCTATATACCTTGGCAATACAAGTTTGGTTTTAGGAGTTCCTTCAATTGCTTGTATTGGTTCCTATTCATTGACCTATCTCTCTATCAGTTCTGTTGTAGTGTCATGCTCTACTAGTTTTATATATTTATACCCATGATATTCTTTGGGTTCCTTCTTTCTAGATTCATCATTTTTCTCAAAAAATTCATGTACTCTTACACTAGCACTTTCCACTATCTTATTCATTCTCTTGTTCAAGAACTTGTAGGATTTTCTCTTTGCAGAATATCCTAAGAATATCCCCTCATCACTTCTTGGGTCAAACTTACTTGTATTTTCATCTCTCTTTATGTATCATTTACTTCCAAAGACTTTGAAATAACTTACACATGGTGATCGACCATGCCACAGCTCATAGGGAGTTTTATTTTTACCTTTCTTCAACTAAACTCTTTTCAATGTGTAAACTATGGTGCTCATATCTTCTCTCCAAAATATTTGTTCAACACCCTTCAAAATCATTAATTTCCTAGCACAATCAATGATAGACTTGTTTCTTCTTTTAGCAATACCATTCTACTGAGGTGTTCTAGGAGCTGATATCTGCCTTTAAATTCTATGTTCTTCACAATATATAATAAATTCATGTGAAGTCAAATCACCTCCTCTGTCAGATCTCAGGAAATTTAGGGTTTTATCAGTCTCCTTCTCCACTCTGGCTTTGTAGATCTTAAGCATGTGAAAAGCTTTGGATTTGTCCCTTAAAAATATAGCCCGCATCATTCTATAATAATCATCAACAAGAAACATGAAATATCTATAACCATAGTAACTCTGAGTTCTCATTGGACCACACAGATTAGTATAAACCAGATCTAAAATACTTTTAGAAGAATAATTTTTACTAATTTTTAACTTCCCAAGATGGCATTCTTTACACATTACATTGTCTGGTTTCATTAGGTTGGGAAAACCTCTCACTATCTACATCTTATGAACTTTGATCAAGCTATCAAAATTTATATTACAAAACCTCTTATGTCATAACCAACAATCTTATACCTTAGTAATTAGACAACTCTTAATAGTAGAATTTAGATGGAACAATTTACCTTTAGTTTGTTCACGGTAGCAATCAATTCTCCAGATTTTCCAGTAATCTTGCATATACCTCCATTGAACTCCAATCTATATCCTTTTTTATTGAACTGAGAAAAACTTAACAATTTTTATTTTAGACCATCAACCTAGTAAACGTCATCACAAATTTTTTTATCATTTAAAGAAATAAATCCTTTATGTTTTACCAAATATGGAGCATCATTCCCAAATCTTACCAAGCCTCCATCACATTCTTCCATCTTGATAAATTTTATTCTATCACTGGTCATATCGTGAGTGCACCCATGATCAATAATCTAGTTACCACTGTGATTCATGTTAGAAACCAAATATTTCTCACCTTCTTCTGATGGTTCTTCCTTTACTACAAAAAACACAATTCATTATTTATCTCTTCCATCAGATTTCTCATCTGTAATACCTTCCTCAGCTAGGTAGCATACTTTCTTTTTCTTATCCTTGAATCTTCTTGGTTTCTCATTCCTATCATTGTTAGGGAGTCTATAGGATATATGTCCAATTTTATTACATGAAAAGAACCTCAAAGGAAACTTACCCTTATATTTACCTTTCCCTCTAGGCAGTCTTTTAGAAAGTAAATCTTCCAATTCCTCATGTTCTCTTTCATCAGACAAGATAGATTCATAATCATTAGAGTAACATGTTGAAGAATTTTTAGATATCTCCTTTCATTTCCTAGATGGTGCAAGAGTCAATGATGACTTGAAAGAAGCTTCAACTTTTGGCATACTATTATCATAATTTCTTCACTCAAATGCAGTTAATTTCCCTATTAATGCATCAAGAGTAATTGTAAAACTTCCTAGAGATTTGAGCTCTTGTATAGGTGAAACCCTAATAGCATACTGAGGCAATAAAGTTCTCAAAAAATTCTTTCCACATCCTTCTTTGGAAGATTAACACCAACACCTTAGATAGAAGCAACAACTTATTTGATTCTCTAAATGTATTGTTCAATGTTGTCATTTTCTTTCATCCTCGTGTCATCATACTTTCCTTTCAACCTGTCAACCTTTTTCCTTCTGCACATGTGGATCTCCACCATAGACAGTCTTCAAATTCTCCCACATCTCATTAGCAGTATCCAAGTATTTGATATCAATAGACTCTACATCTGAAAGAGTACTGGAAATAGCTTCCATATTAGTAGTATGTTCTTGCTTGACCTTCAATTGATCTACAATCAAGGTTCCTGAAGGGAAAATATACTTATTAAAAACATGATCCTAATATTGACCACCTATACCTTTAAGATAGAGCTTCATACGACCACACCAAACTAAGTAGTTCTCACTTGTGAATTTAGGACATTACTTTCTCATCATCTTTAGATCTATACCTCAATCTGCTAAGATTCACCACAATAGAGTGCCTTTTCTCTAATAATAATTGTTAGTCCTAAAATCATATTACTGAGAGGGGGGATGAATCAATAATCTACCAAATAATCCAACTTTTCAACCTCCTAAACTTAAACCAACATTCACAAGATTAACCTTAATTACAAAAAATGAAAATCATAAACATCCAAGACCATACACAAATTTGGCACACAAATTTATCTACTGGAAACCTAAATCAAGAGAAAACCTCAGTAGGAATTATTACCCACTAATGATGCACTCTTCAAAAGTATGCCTTGTGAGGAGCTTAACACTATTGGGTGCTACCCGGTTAAGGTATTTTCCTTAGGATTGTTAGGACCTTTACCCTATTAATATTATCCTTGTTAGAGGTGTAATGCCCCACTAGGGAACCCAAAAGAACTAACCTAAACTTGCAACTAAGTTAATAAGATAAAAAAAAAATTTAAAAGTTTACAAACAATAATGATAACAACGCGGAAGAAAAACAATGCAACACGTGACATACACAGAAATGAATCTCAACATAGACACAAATCTCGAGGGTTTCTTAACATATGATTACTTAAGCAAACTAATCTACGAAGAACAACTATAAAGAACTAACATACAAGAATATAATAATCTGAAATATAATATACATTATAACTCACATCCTCTGTGCATGTCGCAGGGTATGTAGTAATCATTCTAATACAAGTAAGATAAAATATCTAGAATAGGTATCACATTTGATACACTAATACAAGATTACAAAATGATATGATAAGATCAAAACCTCCAAAGATAAATAAGATGAATACAAGTGATACAAGGGTCAAGTCTCTAAAAGAATAAGAACATAGAACAAAAACAAGGATCATCCAAGCACCTGGAGATGAACGCCAGATCTCAAATGGTAAAAGAATCACTACCACCCAACCTTGTGGAACCAAAGTTCCACTCCCACCATTTTGAGGAGATAACATCAGGCCCACACACATGGGTATACAAAAAGAAGAAAAATAGAGATATATAATACAACATGAAGGTACGCTTATGAAGATCCTAGAAGCTCTCTAAAACAAAATAAGGAATCTACACAATACCAGAGGCAGCAGACATATGTAAGAAACCTAGGATTCATATAGGGAAGTGTCTCTATGTAAACAAGCCAGACCCTTACGACCCTTGGGCAGACAAGCATCATCTCCCACTCCCATTCTTAGCATGTACTAGCACTCAAGGAATGGGCGAGGCACACTATTGTCTTGATAATAATTAACCTAGCATTTTATTAAGTTATCACTTTATTAAGCTACTTATAATGAGTTTCCTTGGTAAGCCACTTGCAGGCCTCGGTCTCCATTGTAAGCCACTTCCCTCCTCTACACCTAGTTAACCTACCCTAGGCTCATAGATCAAATATACATCATAGTGATAGAATATATTTGAAATCTAGTTCCTTCCCATACAGGAACATACTAGTTCTCATATAACCATAATAAGCATACTAGCTCTCATATAGCTATGAAACAACATGTAAAAGAACTCAACACTGCAACAGGGTTGGATATATATGATCGAGACTAAAAACAATACCATTCACATGAGATGCAACATGCAGGTAAAACATACAAAGAAACTTACAACAAACACAATAAAGCACCAGCTCCTGGTAACACCATTCGTCCTAGGGTGTATACTACCCATACTCAACAAATTGAATGCACCAAACACAAAACATCCCTCTCACATCAGACAAATTACAATATTTAAACATTTTAAGTTTTTATGAAGACTGTAAGAAGAAACTACTAAGGTCCTTCCACACACCTAAACCATCTAATTAAAAGACACCATAACGACATTAAACAATCATCATTACTATAAATGTATTAAATCAAATATCATAAAATACACATCAAAAAAATTGATACTAAATCAAACACTTGTATTCTCTAACATAAATCAAATCAAATAGCTTAAAAACTAAACCTAATTAAAATTAACTGTTAAGTTAATTTAAACACATCTAAATACATTTAAAATCTAAACTAATATATTAATACAAATTAATATACATAATTAATATTTAACGTTTAATATTAATTAAATATATTATACTACATTAATAAAATTAAAATTTTAAATAACTAAAGTTAAATCTCTAAAAAAAAGACTTACTAAATAAATTTAAAACAATGTTTAAATTAAAAACATAAATAATAAAAACAAACCTTTTTTAAAAAAATATATTTAAAACCAAATGGGGGGTATTACCCCGCAGGCATACTACTGCCCCAACCCAAGCCGTGGTACCCACACTGGGGAAGCTGACAGGCTCCCGCCACACTACCCTGCAGTGGTACCACCACAAGGACTATAGTGGTCCCACGGTGCCCACGGTGGTGGGGAGTTCACCGTGGTAGACAACAGTTCCACCGTTGTCACCACAATGGGCCCCACCACGTGGGCGGTACAAACCACCACTCCCCTTTCTAAAAGGGATTTAAAAAAAAAATCTTCTTCTTTA
>MU225021.1:3450359-3461934 GCA_018584345.1 Thuja plicata | reverse complement strand
TATATATATATATTAATTATCTTTTTATAAAACTTCACCAGTCTGTAATTTAACAAGAAGATAGTTTTTTTTTTCAAATACATATTTAAGAATAAGCTTTCCTCATTAGTTTTAACAAAATAAATGCATAGATAAAATTTAGATTTTTTTTAAACTAATGCAACCAAAATAAAATAAGGGAAATAACACTTAGTGTTTTACAAAATATGCAATTGCCTTTAATAAGGAAATGATATGAACTATCACTAAATTAATTTTCTGGTATGCCATTCTAACCCTAGTGTCTGAGGCTTGAATTTTAAACTAGCAAAGGCACAAATTATCGACTATAGGAACAAATACAATATCAATCTAACGACCAACAACCATTTAAAAAATAATACATAAATTTTTCACACAGAAATAATTTATCCACAGATTTGAAAACCCTAATAATAATTTTGAAAACAAACTAAACTTTCAAATGAAACCCTAATGCTCATTTAACAAACTAGATAATTTAATGAAACCCTTAAGCCCAAAATACAGATCTGACAGAATTATAGGAAGGAAAAGCCATAGAACTAATCAAATAACCTATTACACAAATTTAAGCAAATCAAACACCCAATATCATACAAGGAAATTTCAAACACAGGATCCCAACAATCCATATGCATA
The DNA here is from genome assembly GCA_018584345.1 of Thuja plicata. Lineage (NCBI taxonomy): Eukaryota > Viridiplantae > Streptophyta > Pinopsida > Cupressales > Cupressaceae > Thuja > Thuja plicata. Next base: position 3,461,274 of record MU225021.1, on the reverse strand, counting down.
GAAAACAAGGATCTGGACAACTGGAATTAACAAGTTTTCAAAATCCTACCTTAATAACTGATGAGAAGATATGATACAATCTGGAATCCAAAATACTCCTAAGCTTTCAAAAAATTCTTTAGCCTCTTGAATTCTCCTTCCACCTGATTAAACTCCCTCCAAATGGCTTTCAATTCAGATATATAGAGAATTAGGTAATTAGGTTTTTGAAAACCATGCAACCCTAATGAATATTAATTATTAATTTAAAACTAAAAGAAATCTTTTAATTTCAATTTCACTTAAACAATGCATAAATTAACTTTAAATTCTAAAAAAATGTCATAAATAAAAAAACATGTGATATTTTGATTAAATTAAATTAATTAATCACGCAACTTAAAGCAATAACTAATAATTCAATTTGCATAATTAATTAATTTTTTTGGATTTAATTTTTTTGGATTTAATATTTATTAAATCTCAATTATTAAATTAAGACTTAATAATTAAATATAGGCATTTAATTAATATTTAATGACCATATATTTAATATATTGATGTTTTAACCTTATCAAAGGTGTAATTATTAACATTTATAATTGGGTGGCTGCAAGAAGTTGAGTCCCGCCTTTGGGCAAAAAGTGGAAGTGTTTTCCCTGTTTTTCAAATTTTATATCAATTGATGTCAAAATTTGAGGCACTTAGAGATTGAATCTCAAAACAATCCACTACTAATAGAAAATGTAGTGCTCGGAGTCTAGTTTCAAATATGTAATTTATTTGAATACCCACATGGTAGAAAATATATTTTAGTAGGCATGTTTAAAAACCCTTTTAAAAATGTTTGTTTTAGGACCATACCCCACATGTGTATGACCACCCAATTTTGAAGTAAATAAATGAATTTTTCTAAATCCTTCTAGGGGAAGGTGTTGGAAATGAGATAAGTAACTAAGAGGGGAGGGGTGAATCACTTACTCCAAAACAAATCCTTTGTCCCTTACATGTCTTAAATACTTTAACACTGTTACTCAGTCAATTAAAATATTCTTTTGTAACTCAGGTGTCAAAGCAATCTTTATAATATCCAATGCAATTATACTTTAGTGATTAAGTGTAGAAACATAAAGCATGAAACAAATAACATATACATAAGTGACACCAAGATTTAACATGGAAACCCAATATGGGAAAACCCACCAATGTAACTAGTTACTATTTTTCACTCTTCTGAAGTGAGCCCTGTTAGGAGCCAACCCTGTTAAAGGTTATGATAACTCACTGTTAGGTGTGACCCTGTTAAAGGATTTAATCACCCTGTGATGAGTGGCCTTGTTAGAGGTCTTCAACACTTCAACATAGAAATTCTACCTTGTGAGAGGATTTACAAAAGGACTGTTAAGTCTACTCTGTTAAGAGATTGAGATCACTGCTACAATTGTTAGAGAGTAAAAATGAATTGACTTGTATGTGTAAGCAATTGTCTTTGTTGATTCAGATCTCTGTTCTAATTATGACTAGATCCTTGCTGATCAGATATTCTATTGTAGCTTTGAGTGATTTGTACTCAATCAGAATCCTATCTGATTTTGCCTTCACTCTTCATGTCATAGAATTCCACACTTCTTATCTTCACTTTTTACACATTAAATCCAAACTTGACCTTTCATATATATGATAAGCCCTGTCAAGTCAGCTTGAATAAACTTCTAAATAATAAATCACAATTTAGTCAGCCTCATATAACCAATTAATTATAAAATGTAAATCATTGTTAGTCGGCTGGCACTGAATACCCGACCATGACTGAAATGCCCGAGTGACTCGGTCAACACTGAACTTCTTCAATACCCGACTAAACTTGGTCAACACTAAAATAACTCATTCTATTCACCAACTATGTCTGGTCTGAATGTAGACATTTGTGTAACATCACTACATAAGTGTATATACATGTGTAACATCAATGACAATACACAATTGAATAATTGTCTTCAACAATCTCCCTCTTTGGCATTGATGGCAACACAACATGTCATAATACAAAGAATTGTAGAGCAACAGAAAACTTTCTTTAATTTCCTTAGCTTCATTCTAATTCTCATCCAAAAACTCCCTCTGACATCAAAACCTCCCTCTTACTGTATTATTCTTATGTATTATAGAAAACTCTCCCTCTTTGACAAAAGATTCCAAAGACTCCATTTCCACAAATGTTAAATAGTCAATACTATTTCACTTTGTAATTGTAATGTACCTAAATGTACTAATTCATCTGCAATGTGATCTGATGTACCTGCATCAACTGATAGATCTTCACTATCGCTCGGGTTGATGCATCACTAAACTATATTTTAGTGAGCTTCAGTTAGGGGAAGCACCCCTAGCTTTCCTCTAAGATACACAAATGCATCCTTAGGTAAAGGTTTGTTGAATATGTCTGCAATTTGTTCTTTGTTATTCACATATCCCAACCTTACTTCTTTATTCTGTACCAATTCCCTCAAAAAATGATACTTTATTCCTACATGCTTGGTTTTGGTGTGCATCATAGGATTCTTTGAAATGTTAATGGCATTGGTGTTGTCACAGTAGATAATAACTGGTTCTTTTACTTCTTCCTTCATTCCTAACAACAACTGCTTGATCCATATGATGTTTGAATAGTTTACTACTACAGCAACATATTCTTCCTCTGCTATAGATTGAGAGATACAATTATGTTTCTTGCTAGTCCAAGACACTAACCTCTTTCCAAGAAAGAAAGCTCCGCCACTGGTTCTTTTCCTATCGTCGACACTTCCAGCCCAATCAGCATTAGTGAATGCCTTTAAATCAAATTTTCTACCTTTCTTATACCATAAACCATAGTCTTCAGTACTCTTCAAATATCTCAGAATTCTTTTGATTGCCATTAAGTGATTGTCTTTGGGATTAGCTGAAAATATTGCAACAATATCAACTGCCAATGCAATATCAGGTCTAGTGTGAACAACATATTGTAATTTTCCAATCATGGATCTGTAGTTGGTCTGATCTACCTCTTTTGAATCATCATCCTTAGACAATTTATGTCCAATACGCATGGGTGTTCCAACAGATTTGAAATCTTCCATAAAAAATTTATTAAGTATCTCATTGATATATTTTGATTGAGTAATGTAGATACCATCCTTCATTTGATGTACTTTTAATCTAACAAAGAATTTGATGTCACCAAACATAGACATCTCAAATTCTTTACTCATAGCTACAAAGATTGCTTTGCATAGGTCATCATAACTAGTGAATAATATGTCATCAACAAATATCTCTGCTAATACTATTTTGTTTTGTGGTCCTTCTTTGATGTACATGCTACTATTATCATTGGTTCTCTGAAATCCAATACTTACTAGATAGCTATGCAATCTTTCATAGCATGCTCTGGGTGCTTGCTTCAGTCCATATAATGCTTTGTGCAGCTTGCAAACTATATTCCTTCTGCTAGGAAAAAATCCTTCAAGTTGTTCAATGTAGACTTCTTCTTCTAGGATTCCATTCAGAAATGTAGATTTCACATCCATTTGATATACTTTGTATCCTTTATGTGTAGCATATGCCAAAAGAGTTCTGACTCCTTTGAGTCTTGCAAAAAGAGAAAAAGTTTCTCCATAATCAATACCCTCTTCTTTAGCATATCCTTTACAAACTATTCTAGCCTTGTTTCTAGAAACTTTACCATTTTCATTCAGCTTATTTCTAAAAACCCACTTGGTTCCAATCACATTCTTGTCCTTTGGCCTAGGCACAAGAGTCCAAGTTTTTTTCTTCTCAATCTGCTCAATTTCTTCATTCATTGCTTCTATCCAACTTTCATCATGCAAGGCATCTTTAACAGTTCCAGGTTCAACTTCACTTAGTAAACATGTACCTTTGAGATTGTTCCTTGTCATTACACCTTCTATCTAATCTCTAATTATTTTCTCAGGTGCATGATGCCTTATAACATATTTTGAAAGTACTGGATCCTTCAGTCTAGATTCTGGACTTAATCCACTAGGTCTGTCATTCTCAAACATTCTTTCTTGTTTGTCTATCCAATGCTCGGGTTCCACTATCTATGACTTGGTTCTCTCTTTCTTTGACTTGGGTTCCTCTGTCTGAGACTCAATTCCCTCTATCTGTGACTCAGTCTCTTCTACCAGTAGCTTAGGTTGCACATTTTTCAACTCAGGTTGCACAATTTGTGCTAGTATATTTAATGGTCCACAGTTCTGTTGTCAAATCACCACTGCTTGAGTCATAGGTACAGTATTAGGTTCATGATACACAAATTTCTTGTAGTCTTCAAGATCTTTACTACTCTTCTCTTCACATTTTTCTACAAACTCATCAATCTTGACATGTACACTTTCTATGAATTTATGAGTAGTAAGATTTAGACATTTGTATGCTTTGCTTTTACATGAGTAACCTAGTAATATTCCTTCATCACTTTTTGCATCTAGTTTTCTATTTCTTGCTTCCTTCAAGATGTAGCATCTGCTTCTGAATACTTTGAAATAATCAACATTAGGTTTATAGCCATACCATAATTCAAAAGGTGTCTAGTTACTACCTTTCTTCAGTTGAACTTGGTTCAAGGTGAACATTTTAGTTTTGATGGCCTCCTTCCAGTATTTGGCAGCAACATTCTTTTCAATCATAAAAGTTCTGGCACAATCCATAATGGATCTATTTATTCTTTCTATTATTCCATTTTGTTGTGGTGTACCAGGGGAAAATACCTATCTTTTGATTCCTCTCTCATTATAGAATTCATTAAACTCATTAGAAATGAATTCTCCTCCTCTGTCAGATCTTAGGCATTTTAGTTTCTTTCATGTTTTCTTTTCAACTCTTGCAAGATACCATTTGAATTTTTGAAAATCTTATGATTTCTCTCTAAGAAACATGATAGTCATCATTCTAGAATGATCATCAACAAATAGAATAAAATACTTCTCTCCAATATAGCTAGTTGTTCCAATTGGTCCACATAGGTCAGTATGTACTAATTCCAAGACTTCATCAGTATTTTAATTCTTTCTTTTGAAACTTGTCTTGCTCATCTTTCCAATTTTACATTGCTTTCATATTGCTAACTCGGGTTTCTTCAAAATAGGAATACCTCTGACTCTCTTGTTCTTTCTTATGTTTACCAGATTATCAAAATCTACATGACACAACCTTTTTGTTGCCATAACCAAATTTCTTCTACTTGTGCAATAAAGCATGAACCTTCAGTGAGATAAAGATAGAATAGATTACCTTTTGTTTGCCTGCTAGTTCTGACTAGGTTCCCTTTACCATCCAGAAGCTTGGCCTTACCATTCATGAATTCTACCTTGAAGCCAATATTGTTCAGCTTTGCTACACTAAGTATATTTCTCCTCAATCCTTCAACCCAAAAAGCATTATCACATTTGATTCCTTCTGTCAGAATAATGCAACCTTTTCCTCTCACCGGGAAAGGTTCATCATTCCCAAAACTGACACTCCCACCATCATAGTGTTCAAGATGTTCAAATTTTCTCTTATCACTAGTCATGTGATGAGAACAACCACTATCAATTATCCATGTGTCATTTTTATTGATGTGTGAGAAAAAGTGTTTTTTTTCATCTTCTTCCTCTGACTCGTCCTTAATAGAAATATAAACCATTTCAAATTCTTCTTCATCACTGTTAGAATATTTAGCAATATAACAAGACTTCTTACCTTTATCCTTGTAGCTTTTATAGTTCTTGAAATCTTTCTTGCTTTTGAATTTGTTGAACTTTTTCTCATCTTTGTCTTCTCTATTCGGACACTTTGCAGCAATGTGACCAACCTCATTGCATGAAAAAAAAATCAATGGTATCTTTCCTTTGTATTTTCCTTTTGCGGATCTTCTTGCAAGTAATGCTTCAATGATGTAAAGATCTTCATCATCAGATCCATCATCACTGTCACTTTCAATCAGCTTCCCTTTTGAGTATCTATCCTTCTTACCAAGGTTTAATTTAGCTTTGAATGCAGACTCAAGATTGCTAGAGCTAGGAGAGTAATTGTCAAAGTTGTCCGGCTCAAAATTTGTGAGCCTTCCCACTAATGTATCTAGAGTTATATCCTTATTGAACCTCATCTCTTGAATAGCTAAAACTCTAATAGCATAAATAGGAAGTAAAGTTCTCAGTACCTTGCTGACCACTATTGTATCTTCAATTATTCCACCTGTAGCTCTTATGGCACTCACAATCTTCTTGATTCTTTCACAGTATCTTGTAATGTCTTCTCCTTCTTTCATTTTCATCTGGTCAAATTGTCCTCTTAGACTTTTTTCTTTGGCTCTCTTTACATTTGCATCTCCTCCATGAATATCCTGTAATTTCTTCCACATATCATAGGTTTTAGGGTAGTCCTTGACTTCATCAAATTCTGAGTAGCTGAGTGAAGAAGCTATATAAATCATCATTATGTTATGAAGATTTCGTTCCATCATCTATTCCATGGTTATATTCCCTATTGGTTCCACATGTTTTCTTTCCAAAAATTGGAAACCAACATCTTTGATAGTAGATAGATGTAGGTTCATCATCTCTTTCCAAGCTAGGAAGTTGTCTTTGTTTAGATTTGGGATCTCCCTTCTATAAGACATCTCTGATCTTTAGCTTAGGTCTTGAAACCTTCTCTAAAAGCTCTTGATGCTCTGATACCAATTTTTAGAAATGAGTTAAGTAACTAAGAGGGGAGGGGTGAATCAGTTACTCCAAAACAAATCCTTTGTCCCTTAGATGTCTTAAATACTTTAACACTATTACTCAGTCAATTAAAATATTCTTCTGTAACTCGGGTGTCAAAGAAATCTTTATAATATCCAATGCAATTATACTTTAGTGATTAAGTATAGAAACATAAAGCATGAAACAAATAACATATACACAGGTGACACCGAGATTTACGTGGAAACCCAATATGGGAAAAACCACCAATGTAACTAGTTACTATTTTTCACTCTTCTGAAGTGAGCCCTGTTAGGAGCCAACCCTGATAAAGGTTACAATAACACACTATTAGGTATGACCCTATTAAAGGATTTAATCACCCTGTGATGAGTGGCCTTGTTAGAGGTCTTCAACACTTCAACATAGAAATGATACCTTGTGAGAATATTTACAAAAAGACTTTTAAGTCTACTCTGTTAAGAGATTTGAGATCACTACTACAATTATTAGAGAGTAACAATGAATTGACCTGTATGTGTAAGCAACTGTCTTTGCTTATTTAGATCTTTGTTCTGATTATGACTGGATCCTTGCTGATCAGATGTTCTATTGCAGTTCTGAGTTATTTGTACTCAATAAGAATCCTATATGATTTCGCTTTCACTCTTCATGTCACAAAATTCCACACTTATGCTTATCTTCAACTTGTACACACTCACTTGCTCACATTCAATCCAAACTTGACCTTTCATATATATGATAAGCCTTGTCAAGTCAGCTTGAATACACTTCTAAATAATAAATCACAATTCAGTCGGCCTCATATAACCAATTAATTATAGGATTTAAATCATTGTTAGTTGGCTGGCACCTAATGCCCGACCATGAATGAAATGCCTGAGTAACTTGGTCAACACTGAACTTCTTCAATACCCGACTGAACTCGGTCAACGCTAAAATAACTCATTCTATTCACCAACCATGCTCGATCTAAATATAGAAATTTGTGTAACATCACTACATAAGTGTATATACATGTGTAACATCAATGACAATTCACAATTGAATAATTGTCTTCAACACAAGGTACCTAACACATCAAAGATTGGTCAAAATATTATTATTTTTTATAATTGAAGATGTTTTTTTTATTCATTTTTAATTGACTATAAAGTATATTTTCAAAACCTCTTGTGTACGTTCACCATAATTTGATAAAAATTTCACTTTTTAGATTTTTTTAAATTTTGAAGTAAATTCTATGTAGATTGGTCTCATATAATTCATTTTTTCAAATACCTAAAATCAAAAAAGTTATTAAAGTTCTAGTGAACCTTACTATTTTAAGTGTAGGTACCACTTTTGATTAATAAATATTGTAAAAATAGTAAAATTTATGATATCACTATAAATTTAGATTTTTTAAATCTAGACAGTAGGAGCTCTAATGGGTTTTCATTTTGTCAAAACATTCAATTAGGAAGACCCTCAAAAAATTACGGCAAGACAAAAATCTAGTATTCAAATGCCTTGGCCATTAGTTTAGAGGTCCAAGCATAGGTTGGCCCCACGAAACATGTCCTGAACCAAAATCCAATGCAAAGGGTGATCTTGTAAATTCAAATTTTGAAAAAATAGCCACACATTTAAAAACGTGTACCCGTTTGTTAAACATAATAAACCAGCATGTAAAAATGAGTTTCTAAAATATAATTTTTAAAAAAAATAAAAATTAAAAAAATGGGCACCCATTTTGAAAAATAATGGGTACCCGTTTTGAAAACGGGCACCCTTTTTTTGAATTTTGGATCGGGTGTCTAAGCCTTAGACAGGTGCCCATTTTTTTTAACAATTAACAAATATCCATCAAATGAAAAAAGAAAAAATTTGAAAATTTTGAAAAAGAGAAAAGTGCCTTGGTGAAAACCTACCAATAGGCGTCTTGGTAGCAAAAAAGGAAAAAAAGCAATAAACCCAAAAGGTGAAAACTTGGAAACAGGTGCTTTTTGTTCCCTTAGGTCTTTCTTAGTTGCATATTGTACATATTTCTTTCTCGCCATCTCATTTGTACATATCCTCATTGCATCCGTCATTTATGCATAGTCATAATAAAGCCTTTCAGTTGCATTGTTGCATTCTAGGTTTCATATTGCCCTAATTTTTACACACAATCACATTTATCACTTGGGGGTAGAAGCACGGGTTTTGGTACTAAATGAATTCAGAAGTGCTACATTTTGGTCACATGACAGAAGTAGATTTTCAGAATTTCAGAGGGGAGATATTTTGGAACCTTTGATGGATATAATTGTTCAATCCACACAATTTGATCACATACCTTGATCCTTGAATTTCATTGACTTATTTTATCAGGATTAAAAATTGACAACATTTAAATTATCAAAATGTTTGGAATTCTTATTGAAAATCTTGATACATTGCAAAACACTTAAAATTTTTGATGATTTTCATTGACCTTTTCAAGTCATGTTCTTTTTAGCTAATCAATGATGTTTCAACTAGATTGGCAATGATGGAGACATGATGTTTTTCTTGAGTTTTGTGTGACTGTTTTGAGGAAGATCCCCTAACTTGTGTGAATTCATCTAACGACATGGTCATCAAAGAACCATCGAGGACATTCATATAGGAAAGAGGGTTAACCTTTGTTTGTTTACGCAAAAGGATACCTTGGCTATTTAGATCTTCCATATCTTAATACCAAAATCCACTTGCAACATTGAATCCGTTGAAACCGGTATTCATACTCCTATAATTTGTTATTCAACTAGTGAGGGTTGTACTAGTTTCCAAAATGGTTACCAAAATGTGATTAAAAGAAGTATTCATATCATCATCATGTGGTCAATGATGGTTGTACTTGATTTTTGGTCCCACAATGCTCAATGATAAAAATATACCTCTTTTGTAGTTCTTTCGCAAATAGCTAGTGACAATTAGTTGCATTGCATTGCATTTTCATGATAGATTAATTGCATTATTTCAAGTATTTTTCCAAGTGAAGGGGGTTAATTATTCCAATCTTGATTTGTAAACTCATTTGGGGGATTCAATTTTAAATTATCTTTGGTTCAAATCAATGATGTGAGATTATCTTTTGCATTGCATTCATTCATTCATAGCATTAATCATTATCTTCATATCAAAAAAAGAAAGACAAGAATCATTAATCATTATTCATTTGCATACATTTAGTTAAGGAGTGCATTTCATATCAAAATTGCATACATCAAATTTCAAAAAACACAGTTGCATTCATAATCCATTTATATCCATACATACATCATTGCATTTCAACCATCAAATCAAAAAAGCTTATAGGAATAAGTGCATACATCATTTGCATCCATCTAATCTATATCATATGTAAGAAAAATTGCATCCATAGCATAATAGAAAGTAAATGCATCCATAAAACATCGTATAGACATGTGCAAAAAAGATATCTCACATCAAAACATCAACATATCAAATAGAATCAAGGAAAGTCATCATATAAATGTTCATCAAATCTGTATACCAAGATACAATATCATCAACAAAATGGTACATCAACAAAGTCCTGATCAAACCGATAAACATGATAGCATGATACATCATAACATGTAGATCAATATCCATATATGTCAAGATCTAGCAGTGGAACCTGATCCATCACCTGTACCTAACCCATCTCCTGTCCCATCAAGCCCTCTGTCATCTGCTCTATGTTGAGTAGTGTGTGGTCCCTGACTGGTACTGGAAACACTAGGCCTTTGTGACATCATAGCCATGAACTATTGTATCATAACGACCCTCTAATCTAAGGGCCCATTTGGTTGGCGGAATTTGTGCAAGCTAGAATTGCCAATTCTAGAATTGAATCCATTCTAGGTTTGTGCTATTCTCAAAATGAATTCTAGAATATGGCTGTCCTGTTTGGTTCACCTGGAAGATGACTGAGAAGATGCAAATTCTGTGTTTGGTTCCACACAACTAGAATTGGAATTGGAATTGGAATTTTGTTTTTGTACAGATACACATATATACACACACATATACACACATACACATATATACACACATGTGTATACACACACATGTGTATATATACACACATATACGCACATGTGTGTGTGTATATACATGCACACACATGTGTGTGTATATACACACATGTATATATACACATGTACACACACACA
>MU225021.1:3439006-3449355 GCA_018584345.1 Thuja plicata | reverse complement strand
CCTGAGGGGGAATTGTGGAATGCTCAAAAAGGCCCAAAATTAGAATTGGCATAACCCTATTCCAATTTTTAATTTTGGAACCAAACAGGGAATTGAACATTTTGGGAATTCGGAAATGCCAATTCTCATTCAATTCCCATTCCACCCCTCAACCAAACGGGCCCTAAACAACCAACCACTCCTCTTAGCCCTGTCTATAATGTCTGCACATCCTAAGTTAAGGCATCTATCACCTACGAAGCCTGTGGTACCTATGGTGCATGGGGAGCCTGGGGAGCCTATACTATCACCTGTGGTGTAACTGATATCTGAGGAGGCAGCTGTTGTGCCATAATCTATCCCTGTACTAGAAGAACCTACTGTGTCTGTACCTGTGGAGGAGCCTATACTCCTGGAGCTTATCTCACAACTGCAATATGAGCCTATCGCCCAACTCTCTATCTTTGTTGCCCCCATGCTACTCCTGGTCTTAGCTATACTAATCTAAGTCCCTGTACTTGCCGAGCTAGTCTGAATCCCCTACCTCTAGCTCTGATATGACCACCCCATGTCTGAGGTCCCACCCATCCTCTACCAATAACCCTCAGAGCTCTCTACACTCTAGGAGTTCATCATCTTTGCCTACCACCACCACCATCACCTTTATCCCCGCCATGATCACCCAATGTATCATCTACATCCAGGATAGGCTCCACTGGATTGGTGAACCTTAGGAATCTATATATAGAGAACCACTCTTTGTACTCCATGGACATCCCTACATCTTCCACGTGCTCCAACATGTCCCATCTGATAAATATCATCATATCAATCTCGTAGCACGCAAACTGGAAATCAATCTGTGCACCCCACATAGACCGCTTGACATGTACTTGTGCATATAGGGCCATACCCTGAGGCATGTCTTGAACTCAGCCATACTACTTGGAAACTTGTCTAAAGTAGAATCTCTCAATCACAAGTGGTGATTGACCAATAATCCACCTCGGTGCAAACATGTACGGGAGCTCAACATCATCCTCCCACCAACCCTCACATCCCAAATATGGTCTCCATACGATATGATCCATATCATTGATCATCAGATGCTAATACTCTAGTTTTCCCAGATAATGCTAGAAAACCATGCCACCATACAAAAAGGCATAAGGACACCCGCAGCCTCGAACACATGTTGCTATCGGTCTCATAATGGGTATATGCTCCCATATCCATAACTGAAGAAAAACTACACCAACAGACACTATTGCACTCAACCTATATACAATCTCATACAAATCATGGTATAGCTAATCTAAAACACATGATTCCCATTCAAAACGCTGAGGCTATGCAATCAAATCCTCAAGAATGAGGACCCATCCAACGAAGAATCCTCGACCTCGTCGATCAGGAAGTAGTAAACCTCCTATCATAGCACCTAAAATTGCTGGAAATGTGAGAAAAGAATTGAACTACGCCCATGTAATACTATCATCTCTGATAGTATCATCATCAAAGATGCATCTACATACACTCCCATCATAAACTGAAACATAATAAACTTGATCCCCATGAGTAGGGATACGGAGTAGTTAGTATACATCATCGTGGGTGATGGTCATCTCACCGAGTGGTAGGGGGAAAGTGTTGTGGTCAGAGTGTCATTTCCCTACCACAGCTGTCAATAGACCCTGGTTCAACTGAAACTGATGGGTGTCTAAAATGAAGCTCAAACCGCAAATCTCAATGACTCGATACTCTAGATCCGTCAGCTCCTGAGCTAAATCTAGAATCCAAGAAGCTAGATTTCGTACATATAGTTTACGGAAATGTGCTTGTTTTGAAAATCAAGGGAATTATATTAGAATTTTTCTATAAATGGATTATCCTAAGTTAATCAATCTTTTCTCTTCTTCAGCACAATCAACTTTTTGTTCCTATCTCTAGATCTTGAGACAGGACCAATATGATCAGTTTTCTATCCTATCAGATTGACAAATCAAACATTCATTGTTATGATTATCCTAATATCCTAATCACTTGTTCGCATTACTATAATAGATCTATCTATCTTGGAAACCAAATTGTTAATCCTAATAATTCAATCAGCAATCAATTTGAGCATTTCAAATCAAGTTTCCATCAAATTTTCCTATAGGCGTCACTTGGCTAAGTGTACGCGGCATTTTAACCTATGTGTCATTTTAAACATTATATGTGTCATTTAATCTATCAGAGGCGGTACTTCATTATCTAAGTTGCATTTCATCAACCTAGGCATTACTTAAGCGTTCCTAGGTGACATTTAAAACTTTATAAGGTTTTCTTGAGCGGCATTTTAAACCTGGTTTGACAATTTTGACCTAGCTCCTAGGTGTGGCTTAACTACTCCTATGCGACATTTGATTGCACAAAGGCGGTGTTTTACTACCCTAGGTGTCAGTTAAACAATCCTACGTGGCATTTTATAGGAAATAATCTTAAAAGCATGAAAATTTGACATAAATGCTATTAAAAGCATGCAATAAATGCACTAGGAGGGTCAAAATCACTCACCAGAGGTCCATAATCCAAGGGTCTTTGGTATCAACGTCCTCTCTCGAACCGATGCTCTCGAATAGGTACCACCATGGCTGATAATCTCAACATGATCAAAGCAAAATCTCAACAGTAAAAAGGGAAAATGAATAGTAAATTTGGGGTTTTCAACCTATTTAAGCTATTAAAACCTAATTTTGGAGGGATTTTTACCCAATGTAGCCTAAATCTACATTTTCTACAAACTGGGGCATGTTGTGATATCATTATCATCATCATTGTTTTCAGAAATGAAATCATCTTGGATCTTGTTTTACATCAGTATCATCATGTTTTACATCTGGAGATCAATCTATTTCATTTCTGAGGGGGCATCATCATATCATCAAATCAGGGTTCTGTATCAAATCTGGGGCACTGAAAATTCAAACTTTTATCAGTGGGGTATTTTGTATCAATCAAATCAGGGTTTCAAATCAATCAGGTTATCAATCAGATTAGTTTTATCAATCAATCAATCAGTATCAAGTCAGTGATCAGGACATGCAATTTTCTTTGAATCAATGCGCTTCATACATCAATTCAAAGAGGAGCATTTGTAGAGACCTAAAATTGGGCAGGTGTCCTAGAATCAACCAAATCTGCAAATCTCAGCCAAATGCTCTATTTTTTATCAAAATGGATCAAAATCAATTCAAATGGGCATTTATGATTCAAAGTGGATAAAATCAATTTAAATCAAAGGATTAATTAATCATGACATCAAATAATTGAATATAAGTCTAAAAGGATCAATCAAAATTATATAATTTATTTTAATCAATTAATTGTATAGTTTAAATCAAAAATCAAATTGAACCTATTCATCCCTACATGGCTATTTTAATTAGTTGATTGAATTAAATAATCCTAATATCTTTGAACATGAATTTGAGCAACCAATGAGAATTGAGAACACAAAGCACATGGATCACTCCTAAATTTGAACCTTAATCACTCATTTTCAACTTTGAATCTTAATCACTCAAATTTGTCCCTTTGTCTCAACCTTTGAGACAATCATTTAAATTTTCCCCCCATTTGAAACCATCTCAAAGCCTTTCACTCAACCAAGGCTTAATCATGATCAATTAACTCTACCCCCTACACTTGGGAATTTTCTATAAAAACAAGTCATTTTAAGCATAATCATATCCTAGAAATTTGAATGCAAAGCATTAAATCTATAGCCCTTTTTACAACAAATTGGAGCATAATTGAAATATCATCATAGCAATTGAGCATTATGGAGAGCATTTTAGTTGCATTTGAATTCATTATTATCATCACTTGAGAGAATTGAGCTAGATTAGGCATACTTTTATCAATTTCTCATTCTAGGATTGTCACTAGTGGAGATTAAGGCTAGGAGCTTTACTAGAATACTAGTTAGAGAACCATGAGAAGTTTAGTGATTTGATTACAATTATTTAGCTTAAATTGTTTATATTTTTCCATAGAATTGTAGTTAAATAAATCAATCTCATGAAGGTGTAATTAATTCACACAATATGAATGCACATGGGAAACTATTTCTCTAGTGTAAGACTTGTATTGTTTCTCATATAAAGTGTGTCTCAATGAGGTTGTTGGAAAATATCCAATGTTACAATAATAAAAAATAAAACAAGATTTTTTGATAGGTATATTTATAGTAGTATATATAACACAACCAATCTCTAAAGTGAGCACGAAATAAGGATATAATGTCAAGAACGTGGTTATTTTATCAAGGTGTCTCATGGTAGCACATAGGAATCAAAAGATTTCCTTGAAAAGGATTAAGAAATTAGAGGGATGGACCATGGTGTTTATTAGGGGGTTGGCATACTAAAGTAGGGGAATGTGAACTAAACATTAATCTTTTTCATATTTCAAAACTCCAGCAAAGGGTAACAAGGGATTCTATATTTTTTTGAATTGGGTTCCAAGGTGGGATGGAAGAGTGTCATCAATGTGGGCTTTAGCTCTTTACAAAGCCATTGACTTGGTAAAAAAATAAGGTTTACTCTTTCTTTGTTCTAATCTGGGGTGGGAATCTTGTCAAATATCTTTTCTACTAGAGATCTTGTAAATTCAAGTAATATAATGATTCATTGATAGAAGTGTTAAAAAGGAAAATGAATAGAAAGAAAATCGTTAGGCAAAGTTGGTGTTACTTTTGAGCAGTTTTGCTTCAAGAAGCATGTCAAGTCAATCTACATTAATAGTGAATTTGGAATTCACTCCATTGAATCAATTTACCTACAATATTATAATTTGGAGATTTTATAAATTATTCAATAATATAAATTTATAAGATCAAAATCCACATCTTATACAATTTCATTGACTACTCTTGTGGTGTCAAATTGCACATGACAAAATGAGACAACAAAGCATAGGTCACTGTGAGAATAGTTGATCAATATATCAATGATTTCCTTCACTTGGAGATTAATGAATTCAACAATATTAACACCAAATGCAATGGTTACAGTAGTGGTCATATATAGCTCGTTTATCTATTTGTTAATTGTTAAGAAAACATCCATATCAAAAAACCTAATACTAAAGATAAAATAAAAAGATTGAGATGGGAATAATGAACATAATCCAAGGATAGTTATGGATTATGTTATGAAGATAATATTAATCTTATGTGAGCTTCAACTTTCAAAATATATCTAATTGACATAGATAATATATCCTAAAATATTACATCATGAATTAGTATTAAGTCATGGATAATTTTAACTCTATATTTATGCATCATGCTTAAAAGAGTAAAGTGGTAATTATACATAGTGGCAAAAGCCTTCATTATATTAATTATTGTGTATGAGGAATCTTCAATTAGTTGGGAGCAAGCTCAAACATGATAAGTTAGTGGGTTAGCACATATAATTCATAGAATGAACAAAGAAACCAACAATACCTCATCATAACATCAAATTGAGCTAAAAAAAAGTTAATTGCACCCTATTCTACTTGTTTGATTTTCTCTTTTTGATAGATTGTGCATGTGCTCTCTCAAACACAAATGAGATAGATCCCCAATGCAATGCAATTCATGAATTTCAGATTGGAAACAATGAAGAACTTCAAGAGCTAGCATGAGGAACTAGTCTCAAATTCTCCAAAAGATGATCTTAAACTAGCTATGGAAATGATATGCAAAATATGCAATATTGAAGCTATGATTCATTTTAGCCAAAGAAGCCTAGCATGTAATATCTATGTGATTTAAGCAAGAAAATAAGAGGATATAAAATCAAATATGAAGTCTAGAGCTATGTTAGCATGATAACAATGCAAATATGAGAGATGAAAATGAAAGAGGGGAAGGCCTCTATTTATAGATTTTTGGGATAGAAGAGGACAGGATGAATGAGGTGGCACTTATGTGGCATCCACATAAGAGCCACATAAGGGACACATAGGCTTGAAGGGATGGCTAATTTGAAGTTTAATATAGCATTAAATATTAAGTGGCTCAAGAATTCCAAGTGGGGGACAAAGGAGTAAAGAGCCTTAAAGAGGAATGGGTGACCATTTTGGAGAGAATTCTCACACATGGGTGAGCATTCCATTAACCTTAAGAGGGTTAGGAATCACCTTTTTAAGTATGATTAGAGGACAATTAGGTAGGGCAGTATGCTTAGGAAATGAGGTGATGGGAGTAGAGTAGGAATAGGGTAGGCTTAGGGTAGGTCTCTAGATTGGAATAATAGGTTTCTAGCTAGGGTTTAGATTATAATTCAAATTAGATTTGAATAAATTATAGTTTAGAAGAATTAGGGATATGGAGGAATTTTAATAAATATAAATTTATTTAAAAGGGGATTTTGTGAGGCACATGTATTTAAATAAAATACATTAGGATAGTATTTGATCATTGATAAATACCAACTATGAAACTATTTAATTAAATTAAATAGTTAGATGAAAAAGGGAAATTAATATTAATAATAATATTAATATTTTTGGACGTCTATATTTTTCCCCTCTTTGATGTGGTGTCGCAAGTGACATTGTGTCAAAGACAAGAAAAAAATTTGCCCCAGAGGAAGAGGGTTTCTAGGAGTCGTGCCAAAGCTACGACGGTATAGGGTTGTACCCCCTCAAGAAAAGAACACAACAAAGACAATGTTGTGAAATTTTCTTGAAAAAGGACACAACGAGAATGAGGAAGGAAATGAGGGAATAAATAGAAGCCTTTTGAAATGAAACTAAGAATGCAAATGCAATGATGGAATTAAATGCAACTAACGAGCCTTGGGAATCCATTTGTGTGAAAAATATGGAGAGCATATCCAATTTTAATATTGCAAAAGGAGGTATGCATCAAGTGTTAGAAAACACAGATGACAAGATTCCTTTGCGTGGACTAGATACTCAAACAAAAACACACTGCAAAATATGCATGTATCAGTAGCCACCAGTCACAACGCACCAAGATATAGCAGATCGAGGTAGTGGTGAGTAGGTGTAAACTAACACAAAAAGATAAAATCAGTAAAGAAGGCCTCATGACCAAGCAGTCATTCAGTCCAAAGTTCTTGTCATGAATAGGATTGATGTGATGAAAAATTTGATAAGCCGACGCCAGAAGGATGCATCTGACGGGCAATGATTGGATTTGTTTGTAAATGATATTTTTTGGATAAAGTTGTGAACAGAATGAGGAGCAAGGATAGTCAGTTGCAAAACTGATTTGGTGAAGAACATGATCGTAGTCGCGGTAGTCAAAATGTCACTAAAAAGGGAAAAACTAAACGATGCGAAAAGAAACAAATGTTTATTGCAAGATTTTGGAGAATTTTTTATTTTTTTGAATTTCTTATAATTTTTTCAATTTTTTTAGATTTTTCAAATTTTTAAATGTTTTTGGATTTTTTATGCATTTAAGTTGTACAACGGGACTAATAATACAAAAGTATACAAGCAGGAGAAGAAAACAGGGGGGAATTCTGGCAAAAACAGGGGCTATAAGAGGGGTGGGAGGGCTTAAAGAAGGTCATTGTGAAGAGTGATTAGATGCGAAAAGAGCTCTAGAGAGAAAACATGGATGACAAGAGGATGAATGGGCAGTTGGGAGAGCGCATTCTGACCCATGAGAGACCCGCGGAGTGGCTAGTACTGGTGAGTAACTCAACTGATACCTTTCTTTACTGTATTCTAATTTTTTTTAACGCTTTTGGGTGGGTTAGGGGGTCATTAATAAGGGTAGAAAGGTCAACGAACTAGAGACGTTGGTTCCTAAACCAACGTCTATGAAGACATTGATCCCTGGATTGATGTCTTCGTAGATGTTGGTCCTTGAACCCGTGTCTCCAAGGACGTTGGTTCCGAACCGGCATCTTCGAAGACACCAGACCTGGATCTGCATCTTCAAAGACGATGGCCTGGGTGGGAAACATGCGGAGATGTCGACTGAAGAAATAGGATCTCCGCCTGAACTGGCGTCTGTACCAAAAGGGGCAGACGTCGAGGGGGACAAAAAAGGAGGGACCCAGCGAGGGCCAGGAATGGGTCAGAAATAGACCTAGGGATGGGATGCCCCATTTTGGGAGGGGTTAGGCTAGGAATAAAAGAAATATGGGTTGACATGGTGGGTTTTGGATTTTTCAAGAGCAGTTCCCACCATTGGGATCTTGGGAGCACTGGTCGTCGACGATGGAGATGGAAGCCCAGCTGATGAATGCAGATTAGGGGTTGTTAGTAGTGGTTGGATTAGACTATGTGCCCTGATGGCCTAGGCTATGGGCACACAATGGGATGATGATTTCCTTGATCAAGTGGTGGCACAGTGACACCACTACATTTCATCTGTCGACTAGGGAGGCCACTATTACTCTTGAGGATGTGTGGAGGATCCTATGGATACCGATCCAAGGGTCAGTGTCGTAGTATAGGTTGGAGGATAGTGATCACTACATGGAGATAGCATTCAAGAGGTCAATGAGGAGGATACCCACATACAGGACATGGATGCACTGGCAGCCAGTAGTTGATAGTAAACTTAGGAGGATGGCGTTGTATTTGGCTGGATTGATCAGTGGGCGGATGCTGGCGGACTTAGCTAGAGATGGGTTTGGGATGGGATTCTCTCAGGCACTAGCAGGGATGCTCGAGGAGTGAACAACCTACTGCTAGGGATATTTTGTCTTGGGACAGTTATATCATGATCTACACATGGTTGTGTACTGCGGGGTGCACAACATGGGGACTAGAGTGACCTTGTTATTAGTGTGGGCATGGGAGCACATTGCAGTGTTCCAATCGATGTGAGTACAGGAGGCATGGCAGCCAGGAGAGCCTTATGCATGTAGATATAGGCTACTATTGAGATACACTTTTGTGGGCCAGATAGGATACTAGTGTCGGTTGCTAGATGAGGTTTAGGTTTTCTATTGGACCCCATACAAACTTTGTGAGCCGTGGGGAGCCATGGACTGGGAGGCGGGAGTAGAGGATGACTTCAATGATTTTCTATACTTCTCATATGGATAGACAAATTGCTTTCTTCTAGGGAGGAACATCCACCAGATAGAGAGGTATAGGCCATCCAGGGTCATGAGACAGTTTGGATTGCAACAGGGGGTGGTGGAAAAGGATGATTTACATCCTCATGTCACCAGGGAGGTGGGCATGTGGGGAAAGTACACTCATTCTCTCACAGTGAGGGTGGCTTGGAGGATGATGGCGATGATAGACTTCATGGCCAGGCCACATGTCATAGATGCAGGGATGACTGTAGAGTATGCAGCATGGTGGGCCACGCACACACCCTTACGGCTTACAAACCTAGTTTAGCTAGCGGCCCATGAGCAGCTGACAGGGGATATGGAGGTTGATGGTGGGATAGTTGTAGAAGATGCCCCTGAAACCTCAACAGCAGGGCAGAGGAGGAGACCAAAATAGAGACGGGTTTGGCCCTGGATAGAGGCACAGGCAGAGGGTGGATAGGATCAGGGTTCACCAGGGGATGTCATGACTAGGCACCGCAGGTGCCCATTCAGGGCTAGGCTTAGGGACTGCATGTACCAGCATAGGTATAGGAACCATAGGGGCCACAGGGGCCACCAATAGGATATGTGCTATAGGAGACACATGACATTCTCATCGTAGAGCGGGATAATCTACAGATAGAGTGTGCACGGCTATGGGGATTGTTAGGGATGGCAGAGGTATCATAGGCCAGCCTATAGACCGAGATGACCCTAGTACAAGGTTTACTAGCTACAGAGACAACATGGGTAGAGAGGGTCGAGGGTGCACTTGACACCCTGCAGGGTAGAGTGGACTCAAGATATTTTTTAATAGTTGACCTAACTCAGGATGCAGCTGAGTTACAGATAGAGATAGGGACGCTAAAAAGTCAGTTGGGTACCCTTACTTGTAACCACCTAAATTTGGTTTGTTCTAACTATAGACCCTATTTTCCCTAAGTGTGATCATACCCTTGATTATGTCCAAATGACCCTGTTACTGCTTGGCATAAATCTTCAAATCAATTTAATGTCCTAGGTGATTTTTATCACTGAATTATATTAACTATTATAGCCATATGATTTTAATCAATTTCAAACCAATTAAATCATATCAAAATCAAACATGGCTATAGTATTTAATTATAAAGAAATTAAATAAATCTCTAAATAAATTACCCAACTGCAAATAACCCATTCCCCTAGCCTATTTAATTTAATTAAAATGGCTATAGTCCCCTAATTATTAAAAAGCAATTTTATTATTTAAATAATTAATTCCTATGTTTTTAAATGAATTAAATAAGTTTATTTCAT
>MU225021.1:3425851-3438956 GCA_018584345.1 Thuja plicata | reverse complement strand
TAAACCCTAACCTAACCTATCTCAACCACTTCTACCCTGGGTTCTAACCCTTCTCAACCCATTCACCCTTGCTAATCTAATCCTAATCCTAAATTCTACCCTAACCCACCTCCTAATGTTGTCACATTCCATTAAGGAATGCTTAGCAACTCCACCCACTTGAGAAAGTCCACTTTCTCAAGCTGGACTTTCTTAAGGTCCACCTTCTCAAGCCAACCCTTCACATGCTTCTTTAAGGCCTTCATTAATATGAAGACCTTAAGCCTATGTCTCTCCCATACCTTATTAATGCCTTGGGCATTAATGCTTCTTACATTTCCATTTATGAGTCTCCTAGCTCATAAATTCACATTGTCCCCCCTCTCTCTCTCCCATTCTTCTATAAATAGAAGCCTATTTTGAGAGAAAATAAGCCTTCACATTTAGATCAAAATTACATTGTTATGATATTGGATTCATCCTAGATTCACATTTCACTCATTATTCCCTTCTTTTGCATTGTTTTCATTTACACTTTTAGAGCTAGAATGCATATTTTATTATATCTTTAGCTTGTTTTTAATCCAAAATCCTTCATGCTAGGTTGTATTCGTCACTGATTTATAGCATATTTTAAGGGCTAATATGTTATTAATTACACTTTTCTTAGTTAGCAGGCAATAGGTCGATATTAGTGGTTTTGAATATTTTATCTAACCTTTCAAGCTAATACAATGACTTATTGAGTGTTTGTGTCGTTCTTAACAGGTTCCCAAATACACACGCACATTTCTGGCACCCACCGTGGGGCTCAATTTTCAATTTAGCCTCATTTTCTAACACTTTTTTGACAATTTGCAGGCTCAGGAATCGGACACAGTTGTGCATTTAATCTTCCAGAATCACATCCCAGATACGCCATCGTACCGCATAAATTCTGGCTCGCATCTGGGATTTCCCAGATCGTTTCTAGTTTTGGCTCGCATCTGGTGAGCATTGGATCATATTTGGTAAGGAAGCTCATATACAGGATACTACATCGCATTTAGTGAAATTTTAAGATCGTATCTGGTTTGAAAGCTTGGGCATTTGATTTACCTAATCCTGACATTTTGACAAAGTGGTGTTTGTGGTATTTTGCAGCTTGATAAGTGTTTGCAGGGCATATTTGGAGGTTTTCATGGAGTTAGACTAGATAAATACTAACGTGGTTTTTTCAGGTTGCCAACCCCATCTTGACTTCTATTTCCTCACTTTCCAAAACATAAAACCATTTCTGTACTTGCTAAGACAACTAGATAATATGCTATTTTCCTCTTGAGGAAAATCAGAAAATCTGACGTTGTCTTATCATTTATGATGAAATAGGGAGTACATGAACAACAAACACACTGTTTAATTCATTTTGGGGATAGAGATTGAACAAACACAAAGCACTAAATATGTGGGCTCAATGAACAACACATCGTTTAATTGCTTTTGGATCAGAAATTGAACAACACAAACTCACTAAATTTTTGTGGTTAATTGAAAAAAACAAACTTTCCCTTTCTGCATTCTTTAAAATAGGAACAATTAAATCAAGCTCAACATAGCTTGAGGGAAATAATTTTTATTTTAAGTGTTTGAGGAGAAAAAGGCATGGACTAGGAGAGTATGCTCTTCTTCTTTTGAAGAATCATAAATTTAGAAATCCTAAGCTCGCCAATCCTAGTTACTGATCTTTTAATAGTAGAGGGCCTGCCGGTTGAGGAAAAAATCTCACGGGAATGACCCAAGTGAGGATAGGTCTTATGCCGACCCTTCTAACTCACTATAAATAGTTGCTTTCTTGTAGGCCAAAGCCTCAAAAGATAGAACTATTTTTGTTCTTAGAATTTTGAAATCATTCCTTGAACATATCGGGGTGTATATAGAGCGGAGCCGCTTGAATCTTGCTTGCGAGACTATATATATTCAGGTACTAATAGGGCTATATACCTCAATTTTTCCTTGTGCAATTCTATGGGGGACAGTTTTGAATGGATTGCCCAATAATCTATAACAACTTCAACTGAAAGAATACCCGATTCATTCCCAAAAGGGTGATAATCTTTGTGCAAGGCAAAAAGTAATTTCCCCAAGACACTCATCATATCGTGCCCTCACTTGCATTTAGATTCGGCTAATACAGCATCATGACTGGAGCCATTACATTCTTGGTGATGGTTATATTCTGATTAGTATTTGAGTGTGTACCTGAGTCAACGAGCAAAGATTTTCATCCTCCACCTAGAAAGTAGGACAAAAGAGTGTTTGATTCACCCTCTTAACAATGCAAAATTGTTTGACATGTCAAAAAGATCACTAAAAAGATGAGCTCCTTAAAACAATCAACAAATTTCAAACCCAGGAGTACATATGTTTTTCACACCTTACAACACCTCTTGATGCAATCTAGAAACAAACAACTTCACGCTCTTCAAAAATAAATTTTTCAAAATTGACCAAAACTGACAAGACCATCATAAGATTGCATCCTAAATTTCCTGAGTCGTATCTAGTGTTTAGGATTGCATTTAGTATCAATGGATCACATTTGGTCAGCATAGAGTTGTATCCAGATTCTAGGATCGCATATGGTTCCATCAGAGGCTTGTATTTGGGAGCTCACATCCAGGACAGTGGGCATTTCTAGTAGTTTTTCTTAGGAAGTCTCAGTTGATTTAGGTACCCTTTTTGCTCTTTAGCTGGTCCCTGTTGTCTCTTCTAGTCTCCCTACTATTATTTTTAAAACACTTTTGAAACGTCCACCTTGCATGCTTAGTCAGTCTTTCACGATTGGTTCAATACGTGTGGTCTACCCATTTTCAACAAATTGGTTCCCAGCTCACTATCAGTGCATTCTAACCCTCTGACGCTGGAATCATTTACATCCACCAACAACAAACAATTACTTCTACCTAGACACACCCACTTGAATGATCTGAAATCCTTACTTGCACTATTGGGAAATGTTACCAAAGTTGAGGAACAAACTTCATGGTTAACATGAGATGCAACAAGTACACAACTAAAGGATCAAAAGTACCTCCTAAAACACCACACTTTCAAGGAGAAACTTCTCGCAGTTCCCTGTTTGATCTAGATTCACCTCAAATAGATAGCAACACTAACGACTAGAGTAAGGCCTTTGAGGGATATAATGATGGCAAAAAAGCACAATTCGAAGACACGAAAGAAGAAGAAAGACCCAAGTTTGAACATAATCCGTTTAGGTCAGATAGTGAAGAAGAGATCCCTGAAGATGAGTATGAAAAACTCAAACAATGTAAAAGGATCCACAAGCTATTGGAATGGATAATCAGTGATGATAAAGAAAAATAATTCCTCCATCTAGCATCCATAGGTGTCAAGTTTCCCAAGGATTATAGTGTGGAAAATCTCAAAGAGAAGGAAGTACCAAACCCCATATCTATCCTTACCAAACAGCTCAATCAGATGCAAACGGAACTCACCAACCTCAAACAAGAGAAGGAGAAACCTAAAACAAAATACTCTTTGGATGCCATTTGTCCATTTCCTTTTGACAAGAGTATCACTATGGTCCCATTTCCTCCTAATGTGGCAAGGCCAAAGTATGACAAATACACGGGAGAAACTGATCCACAAGACCATGTAAGCAAATTTTGCGCCCTTAGCATTGAGTACATGCACGAACCCACTTACCTCATGTGACTGTTTCCAGGAAGTCTAGGAGGTAATGCCATGGAATGGTTTTCAAAGTTGAACCCTAAGGTTAAAACATTCAAGGAGTTGATGCAATGGTTCATCCAACATTATTCCTACAACATCCAACATGACGTAACTATGATGGACCTATGCAATACCAAACAGAAAATTGGATAATCATTCACACACTTCCTACAAAGATGGAGGAAGATTTGTGCATGATATTCAAGAGTCATCCCTGAAATAGAGAAGATGGAAATCTTCATTAATAATCTAGTGCCTAAATTGAGCTATGCTCTACAAATGCAAGATTCTCCTAGCTTCGATAGGATGATTAAAAATGCCCTTTGTATTGAGGAAGTCATGGTCAAAAAGGGAGAGATCACCCTTCAAAACAAGAACAAAGGCAGTAGCTCCAACTCCAAACCTAAATGGTGGAAGCAAAACAAGAATGTTGTTAATGACGGAGTGGTTGATGCCTCTAACATTAATCCTAAACCCAAGGTGTTTAATCTCACCAATGGCATGCAAGCAAGAAAAGAGGCTAAAGTAACACCTCCCATCTCAAAAATGAACATTGATAACAACAAGGAACGAAGATGGAATTCAAAACCCCAAAGAACATTCACTCCTTTGGGGGAACCTCTTGAGACAATTTTGAAAACATTGGTGAATAACAAAGTTCTTACAATTCTTGATTCCAAACCATGGGAACCAATGGTCAAACCCAGGTGGTGGGATGATAACTCTTATTGTGTCTTCCACAAAAACAAGGGACACAAGACAAATAATTGTCTCAAGCTTAAACACGTTATCCAAGACCTCATCGAAAGAGGTAAGATCAAGGTAGATGGACATACTACAAATGAGGACCATACAGCATTCAACAAACCTTTTCCTAATTACAATCAAGGAGAAACATCCAAAGGGAAGGGTAATGAGGTAAACTACACCTATTCCAAAAATGACAATGTGATCAATATGCTTGATATTAAAACTGAATCCATCAATGTGATCATAATTAAAGGTGCTTCATCCTCCTCCAATGCTATAACAAGGAACCAAGAACAGGTGACAATCAAAGGACCTCCCAAACCAACATCAACACCCAAGGTTCCTATTGTGACTACTCCTAAACCAGTAGAAAAACACGTGGTCACTATCCCCAGAGAAAAATATGACTTGGTAGACCAATTACAACGAACCGTTGCCAAAATTTCCATCTTCGAGTTGCTCAAGATATCCACTATGCATAGAGAAATCCTAGAACAAGCTCTACACACTACTAACATTCCCAAGGATATAGATATAGACAAGTTCCAAGCAATGGTCAATCATATCTCAGCACCACACTATCTCTCCTTCTCTGAAGAAGATGACAAGTCATTGACCCATCCACACAATCAACCCCTCCATATTGAAGTCCTTATTCATAGATCCCATGTTAGACATGTATTGATAGATGGAGGTGGAGAATTGAATATCTGTACAGTAGATTTAGTCAGGAGGCTAGGCCTCTCAGAACAAACAATTGACTCTAGAAACAAGATAATCATCAAAGCTTACGATGAGGAAGAAAGATCCTCCAGAGGTATTATTTGTCTACCCATCAGAGTTGGGCCGATTGAAAGGGATGTCATATGTCAAGTTCTAGATTTACCCCTGACCTACAATATTCTACTAGGCAGACCATGGATTCATGAGATGCAAGTTGTACCATCCACTGATCACCAATGCATAAAGTTCCCACATAATGGGGTGGAAGTGACAATTCCTATCGATGCCAACTACACTTGCAATAATATTAAAGTAGGTAGCATGATCCCACACAAAAAAGAGGCTATGGATGCATTTTCTCCTAAAGCTACCAAAGACATGGTTATAAAAAGTTTTAGCAAGACATTGAAACTTGAAGAGATAGCTATGGGAGAGTACAAGCTGGATTTAACTCCCTCAATGACAGAACTTTCAGTATCACCGAGATCCTATGGCAAACCTTCATCAAAATTCACACCTCTAGCATCCAAAGAGCTAGAAGTACACAAGGCAACTGGAATGATAAAGGCATCCACATCTTCTTTAGATAACATAGAAGAATAGGCAGTCTTGGAATGGCTTTACAAAGGAGAACCAGTGGAATCTGAGGTCAAACACATAAAGATATCCCCATAGCAGTATGGAAAGGGATATGATTTCCTTAAACAAATGGGTTACAAAGGAAAGGGACCTCTAAATGACACAGGTCGAGGGATCATTGAACCTATTCCCATGGATTTCTGCCTCAGCAGAGATAAAATAGGACTGGGTTTTAATACTCAATCAAACAAACCTACTTCAAAAGAGAATACACCTTCTGAAATAGCAAGTGATAAAATAGATGAGGTAATATTGGAACCATGGCCTTATGAGAGATTGCTACATATTGGTACAAAGAATCCTGAATATCAAGGAGAATGCTATGTACCTATTTTTGAGGTACCACTGGATCTTCACACCCCTTTGCTAGTACAACCTCCCATTCAAGAGGTAGGGGACACAATAGCAACAATCACTCTAGAGGTACCCCGGCCACAGAATTTACATCCTAACTAGCGGCAATTGGTCACAATTTCACATGTCCTTGATCTACCTCACTTTGATCTACAAGCAGCTAACCAAGTACATTAGATAAACATTGCCAAATACTTGAAAAGGTCTGATGATGATGTCACAGACTCTCATGACTATGAATGGGATCGGCTATCTATTGCCTCTGAGGAGATTG
The DNA here is from genome assembly GCA_018584345.1 of Thuja plicata. Lineage (NCBI taxonomy): Eukaryota > Viridiplantae > Streptophyta > Pinopsida > Cupressales > Cupressaceae > Thuja > Thuja plicata. Next base: position 3,432,502 of record MU225021.1, on the reverse strand, counting down.
GAATAAATATAATTCACATGTTTGCAACTTCTTCAGCTCCTAGTAGACGACCTGACACTCCTTTCAATGATGTTGATCCTCCTGAAGTAGAAGAAGAGTTCCTTCCCCTGATCATTGATGGAGACACTAGTGAATACATAACTCTAGTAGAATTTCATAAGTTACAAGAAAGAAGCCTCCTTTTACAGAGGAATGATGATGAGATTTCTACTGATGAGTCACTAGATTCCGATCCATATATGACTAACAATGACCCATTTAACAATGATCTTATCCTTATTGAAGACATTAACTTAACAGATTGTGTCATGTTGGTTAATGGTTTTGATGCTAACACAATGCTGTCCTTCCAAGAATCTGACTCCCTAAAAATGGTACTTCCAGACCTAATTGATTGGACTGAAATAGATCCTACTCCTTTCCTCAATTTTTCCAATGACCACTCCCTAGCTTGTTATCTTAATGCTTTTGAATCTTACCCTTCTTCCACCAATGCAAGGAGCGAGAACATGTCACAAGAGGATATCAAGTTTCTTAGTCACAAATTGAAGAATAAAAAGAAAAAATAGACTGATGTTGAAAACCACTCTGTGGCAGTATCAGATCCCAAAATAGTAAAGAAAAAAGACGTATCCCATGGTGAAAACCTCTCAGAGGTGCCAAAGGATAGACTCTTGATATCCTCCCTGAACACTTTCAGGAAAGATCTTTAGTATTGATCGAACCAACATAGCCAGTAAACTTGGGCACTGATGAGATACCTCAAATAGTTCATTTGGCACAATCTTTATCAAAATATGAGAAGGTATAGTTCATAGAGTTCTTGAAGGAGAAGAAGATCAACTTTGCATGGTCCTACACTGATATGCCTGGGCTATATCCTAATCTTATCATGCACCACTTATCTATAGCTCCCGGGATCAAGCCCGTGAAACAGTAACTTAGAAAAATGCATCCTCATGTTGCATTATTGGTGAAAGAAGAATTAGAAAAGTTGCTAAAAGCTAGATTCATTCGATTCATTTCCTATGTAGCGTGGATCTCCAATGTGGTCCCCATTTTGAAATCTAATAAATCTATTAGGATCTATATGGACTTCAGAGACCTCAAAAAAGCATGCTCGAAAGATGAATTCCCTCTACCAAATATTGACATGATCATAGACCTTACAGCAGGCTTTCAGATGTATTCATTAATGGATGGATTCTCTGGCTATAGTCAAATCAAGATCACCCCTGAGGATCAAGAGAAAACTGCATTCACATGTGCATGGGGCACATTTTTTTGGAACATCATGCCATTTGGGCTAAAGAATGCCGGTGCAACATATCAAAGAGCTATGACAACAATATTCCATGACATGATGCACAAGAACATGGAGGACTATGTTGATGACACATTGGCAAAATCCAAAGAAAGAGATACTCATATTATTGATTTGAGAAAGATATTGGATCGAATGGAATAGTTCCAAATCAGGCTTAATCTAAAGAAATGTGCCTTTGGGGTCCAATCAGGGAAGCTCTTAGGATTCATAGTATCAGCAAAAGGAATCGAGGTAGATCCTACAAAGGTAAAGGCTATTCTAGAGATGGCTCCTCCATGTAATACCAGTCAAATGAGGACACTACAAGGGAGACTCTAGTCTATTAGGAGATTCATGTCCCAACTTGTAGATAAGGCACAACCCTTTACTAAGCTACTACATAAAGGGGTTCCATTCAACTGGGATGAACACTGTGAAGCAAACTTCAGAGAATTGAAGGGGTACCTGGCTGCTCCACCTATTCTTACAGTGCCTATTCATGGTAAACCCTTACTCCTATACATTTTAGCTATAGCTACATCCCTAGGAGTATTACTAGCACAAGAAGATGAAACAAAGAAAGAACAAGCAATCTACTACACTAGTAGAACACTAGTCACTTATGAGTTCAATTATAGCAATTTTAAAAAAGCATGCTTAGCAGTCATCTTTGCATCACAAAAATTGAGACACTACATGCTCTCTCACATAGTGAAGCTCATTGCTAAGATTGACCCTCTAAAGTATCTTTTGAGCAGGAAAACACTAACAGGACGTTTGGCAAAATGGGTCCTGATTCTGAGTGATTTTGACATTGAGTATGTATAATGGAGAGCTATCAAAGGATAGGTACTTGCAAATCAATTGGCTAATTCACCAATCCAGGATGATGAACATTTACTAATTGAATTCCCTGATGAGACAATCATGCATCTCACGGAACATCCATAGAAGATGTACTTTGATAGTTCATTCACTCAACAAGGATCTAGAGCAGGAGTCCTCTTCATAACACCACAAGGATACAAGATTCCCAAATCTTACAAATTAATGTTCTCACGCACCAACAATATCTCAGAATATGAAGCATTGGTCAATGGCCTCAAGCTGGCTATAGAATGGAAGATCATTGAGTTACATGTGTATGGTGACTCCTAACTAATTATCAATCAAGTCAATGGAGAGTATCAAACAAAAGATGAAAAATTGATGCCCTACAAACAACTAGTTAATGATCTGAAGAAGTACTTTGTCTCTGTCACCTTCCAACAGGTACCAAGATCAGAGAACAAAGTTGCAGATGCTATGGCTACCTTAGCATCCATGTTACAACTAGAGGAGCATCAATTCCACTATGACTTCTTGGTGGAAGAAATCTCCTATCGTTCCTTTGATACTCCTGAATACCAGGTAATATGTGCCTTAACTACCCTAGATCAATCCCGCTATGCCAATATTATTGCTTACCTTTCAGACCAAACCATTCTAGCCAATCTATCTAGGAATGAGAAAAGATCCCTAATTAGGATAGCATCATGTTATGTACTCATAACTAACAACCTATATTGATGCAGTCTTGATGGTACACTTCTTTGGTGTTTAGAACTCAAAGAGTCTGATCTAGCATTAAGAGATGTCCACAAAGGCATATGTGGATCACACTCAAACAACTTTTCGTTAGCCAAGAAACTGCTCAGAGTAGGCTATTATTGGCCTACCATGGAGAAAGATGTTATTCAATTTTCAAAAGCATGTCTTAAATGTCAGACACATGGAAACCTTATTCATGCTCCTGCTAGAGAACTGATGCCTTTCATAACACATTGGCCATTTTAGCAATGGGCCTTTGACTTGGTCAAACAAATATATCCCAACTCTTCAAATGGACACAAGTTCATCATTATGGCCACTGAGTATTTCACAAAGTGGGTCGAAGTCGTGCCGCCAATCAAAGCCACTAGCAAACAGGTGGCTATGTTCATTCTGAACTACATTATTTGTAGATATGGGATACCCTCTTCAATTGTGATAGACAATGGGGGCCAATTTAAAAATCAAGACATTGATGACCTTTGTGAACAGTTCCATATTACTCAACATTTCTCCTCAATCTATTATCCTCAAGGTAATGGACAGGCTAAGGCATCCAGCAAGAATATTCTCAAAATCCTACATTGAACTGTGAGCAAGTCTAGCAGAGACTGGCATCTACAACTGAATCCAACACTATGGGCCTACAGAACAAGCATTAGAACACCAACTGGAGCCATGCCATTTTCTCTAGTCTATGGCGTTGAAGCAGTACTACCTATTGAGGTTGAAATCCCTTCTTTGTGGATATCTTTACAAGGACTGGTTACTGATGAGCAGTACCGCATAGATAGGGTGCATTCTCTGGACCTATTAGATGAACGTAGACAACAAGCATTCAATCACCTCAAAGTGTATCAAGAAAGAATGTCCAAAGGTTACAACAAGAAGGTCAAGCCACGCAAATTTGAAATAGGAGATCTCGTCCTCAAGGAGAATCCTAAGAACCAGCCCAACAGGGAATAGAAAGGAAAGTTTGAACCTAACTAGCTAGGACCTTATGTTGTCACTGCCACTTTTGGGACTGGAGCTTATTAGTTAGCTACACCTGAGGGAGACGTTCTTCCAGATCCTATAAATACTCTACATTTGAAGCGGTTCTACGCTTAATGTTAGGCTAGCAGAGCCTATATAGCAGATAGTTCTTGTAAAATACCAAAAACATTCAGAAAATTGATTCTGAAGAAATCCACAAACAGTGGAAAAAGGTCCTAGAAAATGGGTATCCTTGGTGAAAACCTGGTAAATAGGCACCTTGATACTACAAAAACATTAAAAAAAAAAATAGAAAAAAAATTGAAAAAGAAGAAAAAAGTGCCTTGATGAGCACCTGGTAAAATAGGCATCTTGATAGCAAAAAAAAAGATAGATCTTGCCAAGTGGTGAAAACCTGGCAATCAAGTGTCACTTGTGTTCTGTGCTCCATCTATCAATGCACTACTGATACTAGGCCTTCATAATTTTGCCTGTGCTCATACACTGACTTCATTTCCTACATGACTATCTTGTCCTCGCTTGGGATTTTTCTATCCTTACATCTTAGGAATAGGTCATTCTGCACTAGGGGCATCTTTGTTGGCATAGTCAGTTGCGGTTTCTAGGTTTCTCTAGGCTGGTTTGCCTCACAGACACAAGGTTTCTCAATACATGCAAAACAATGTCACTTTCCAAAACAAGGGTGTCTTTTCAAACCTCACATATTCAGACACAAAATTGACAGTAACAACCTTCCTACAGGGCCGTATTGGATTTCCAACATGAATGAATTATCCTATCAATACACAGACATGGAACACCATATTGCTTATATTCTAATTTTCTGATTGATGAATTTTTACTATGTTTGACAAATGAATGAACAAGTACTATTTAAAAACACGGTTTGATAATGGTTTGATTATGATTCTTTAATGTCCTAATGATGTTTTCAACTAGGGGCATCTAAGTAATTATAAATTTTATTTGATTGATTCTCAATTGATGATTTATTATGTCTTCTTAGTTACTCAATGATGTCTGCGCAAAGACAAAGAGTCACGAGGATTGGGGGCATAATGTTTTCTTGATTTCTTGCATATGGTGATTGTTCTAAATGATCCTATAACTTTCACCTAACTTGGATGTTTATGGTAAGAGCTGCCACTATGGGTGGATAGCTACATATATCTCGATCTTTGTTATGTGTAAACTATGGTGAGTTTGACACAATTTCCTTGTCTATTTTCTGATCTAGATTCTCACTAAGGTATACGAATCATAATGTACCCAAGGATATGAATTTTCAAGGTCATTGCGGGTCGAATATCTTGCCTTGCTTAGAATCTGGTATATTAAAAGGAAGGTGACTATTTTGTTATCGTGGCTTTTATGCCTTGATGCCTAAGTCTATTTCTGACATTTCAATAAAATATAGTATTCATATTATCATAATATTAGTGGGTATTAGTGATGATTGTACTATTCGATGGTATCCATTCTGACAAGTGCCCAATGATGATAAAAATGTTGCAATATGTGCTAAATCAATGACAAGTCCTAAGAGTCTTCATATAGCTGCATTTAAAGTTTGCCTGATGCATTTTGTTAACAGTAATAACAGCATAAGGAAATTTAAGCTCAAAAATGGTTTCTATATTCTTCTAAACATCAAGTTAATTACATCATCTATATTACTGATATTAAATACTGTTGCACATCCATAGCATACATTTTGCATTCATTTGAAACTTGAAAATACAAAAAAGCATCCATGTATTGCATCTTACTTCTACATCCTAAATGCATCCATACATCTGTTTCGTATAACTAGAAAATCAAAAAGAAACATACATTTTCATTTTCACATTAGTATCATTTAAAAACATATTTATATTAGTAATGTACTCATCACATCCACATTAAAAAGTGATGTTATCATCTATGAACTAACTCATCAAGAGATCAAGATATCATCAGATGTGCAAAAGATACATTTACTACATCTATGGAAAGCACAACAAATACATTTACCACTAGAAACATGTCACAATCAAGAAACTGCATCAGATATATATCATCATGAACATGGTACAAATCAAAGCATAAAGAGTATCAGTGAGTATAAAGTGTATCAGTGAGCATTAAGAGTATCAGTGCACCAAAAATGAATCAGATATATGTATGAATGTACTGTACAAAGGAGGGGATCTCAGCAGGATCCAGATATACATGTATGATCTCAAAATGAACAGAATGATACAAAAAAATCAGCTCTATCCCACCCCCTCTCCCTGGTCAGGAGGAGGAGGTGGTACAAAAGGCGCTAATGGAGGCGGCATGGCCCCCTCTGACTGCTGAGTAACTCGAGAAAATGTGGGAGCTCTTTGTCCCTATGGCACTACTGCATGATATAGGGCATAGTAATATGTGGCCCTCTATCCCTGATGGACTATTGTGTGGGCCTGTGTGTCCCTCTCTTCCCTGAGCCTCTCCATCTGCCTATCTCGGTCCAAAAGTAACACATCTAAGATGGCCAGCCTAGACTCTGCTAATGTGGCTCTAGTCTCTGTTAGGGATTTTTCTCGCATGAACTGTACTGCTTGAAATGTCTATTTGAATCTTATTACCTCTTAATCCTGATTAATAGTTTAGAGACAAGAAAAGCCTAATTGCTAAGGATTTAAACAATATCCTTCTTCATTTTTGAGCTCCACAGATGCTCAGGCAGGTTTTACCTTATAAGATGACTGTCAACACAGTACTTAGATGTGGACACT
>MU225021.1:3402551-3421229 GCA_018584345.1 Thuja plicata | reverse complement strand
CAAAATACGGTGAACATGAATGAATGCACACTCCCCTGTTTATAGCCGTAAGATTCAGAGTACATGGCTCAAAGTTCAGGAATGTCAGTTCTGCAATTAATTTCATATGCCATGAAACGTTCAAAAATCTAGCCGTAGTTTCTCGAGGTGACAGGAAATTGAATTTAAATCTTTTAAAATTTCGGCGCCATCATCAAATGGTTAAGACAGCTGACATGGCACTTTGTGATTTGCCTTCTGTCATACATCTCAGCTACCTTTTGTACACGGTAATCAAAATTTCTTTTATCTGATTGGCCGCCGGCTTGATACTCTCTGTCACGTCATCCATTTGGCGCCGCTTTACGGATTCTGTTATCAGGCGACCTTGCGACCTCATAAAGTCTCTTTATCGCGAATGTTTCTCCTTAACCATGGTCTGATCATCAGATTTGGCGACAACGGCCTTTTTTTACCTCAGCTTAACCCAAGTTTTCTAGCGATCAGGCGACTGTAACAAAATCTTAGTCCCTCAGAGTTAACATTAACTCATCATTTATCTCCAGACTACGCGACAAGCCTCTTACCCTTTAACATGATCTCTTTGGTCGCTTAGTCGAGAGATCCACTTAACTTAATCTCTTACTGAAAGCACGTGCCCTTTTCTATTTTAGCGACTTCATGACATACCTTAATCGCTTAGTCGGGGGTACCTTTTACCTGGGGCACTTTTATCATGAGACAATACGACCACCGTCAGATCCTTTCATTTGCTCATCGAATGGCTGTCTTTTAATCGCTTTACCAATTCACATACCCTTAAAATATCACGAGACTTCACGACTGAGGGTATAATGTCTTAAGTCTCCTTATCACTTGATCCTTTTTCTTTGATCAAGCGATCACACGACAACCAATAGCATTTTGATAGATGTCATCTAGTACTTCGTCCACTTTATGCATTCTGGAAGTCTGACTCATTACTTCTGTTCTAGCGACATCCCGACTGAGGGAAATCACATAACATGTAACAGTTAGTCGCATGGTCATGACTGTTATCTCTTAACCGTCTTTTAATCACGAGACCACGCGACTAACTGTTAGCCTTAACTGTTTGAATATTCTGATCCAGTGATCACGCGACATGAAGAAAGGCGCAAGGTCGGAAGACATTTCGTTGACTTGTCTTTTCCTCATGCGATCACTCGACTGAGGTGGGTCCCTTTTACTTAAAATCTTCATAACACAAAGATCAAGCGATAACCCGACCAAAGGAAAATCGCTAAGTCTCGTTACACTTAGAGAATATTCTATTTTTTCACGAGACTAAGCGACACAAGGCAAAAGCGAAGTCGGGAGATCATTTGGCATATTCATTTTGATTCACGCGATCAAGCGACCTGACTTAAGCTTGATATATAGCACATGCCTTAAGTGATTTAAAAAAGGTAATGAAGGAAAAGAAGACATGGCTAAGGGTTTAAAATGCATCGTTTAACATTAGACCTTAGGGTTTTTGCAGGGTTTTAACAAGATTTTGACAAGGGTTAGGCATGAAAACCTGCAAATTTTCAGAGAACAAGGCAAGGAACAGGGCAAAACAGCAAAAACACGAAATACAACCAACAGTCTCTAAAGCTATAATCTAAGCTTGGATTTGCTCCCTCTGCTGCTCACATCTTGATAAAAGATCTCCATCCCTATCGGCATCCTGATCCTGTGGCCTATCTGGTGGCCCTTGCTATCGCTGCCTCTACTGCTCTCTAGTCAGTAATGGGCCAGTATCTCTCTATGGGGCCACAAATCTAAACCTCTGTTATCTACCCTACCCACTGCCGCTGGGACCACCTATATCAACGTCCTCTCTACCACCACCCCTATCATCACCATCCTGTCTATCATCTGGAGGAGGATGCCTATTTTCTCTGCCACCATCTCTACCACTGTCACATCCCCCATGTCTCCCCGGTGCCCTGTCTCTACCTTCTCTCCCCCTGATAGGTCAATCATCACGATCATAATCAAGACGCTCCTCTATACGAGGAGTGATCTCCTTGGGCACCGTAAATCATGGAAAGGGATACTAGAGCATCTCTGTAGCATACCCATCTGAAACTCCTACATCCTCGACATCAGGACAAAGGTCCCAGTCTACAGCAACCATATCTCGGATCTCCTGGGATGCAGTCTCATAGGTCAACTATGCACCCCAGTCAGGTGCCTCATCTCTGATACTAGCATAAACTACAACATCCTCCGTACGGCCCTGTCGCCACCCATACTGCCTCAAAACTCTGGTAATTAAGAAGTGCTCTATGATGTATCTCATTTGGCCTATCAGATATCTACTCTAAAACAAAAATGGAACCTGTCGAGCATCAGATTTTCACACCTCACAATCTAAATAAGATCGCCAGACGACCTCTATCATGTCATCAAAAAGGTGGTGCCAGTAATCGACCTTTCCCATATGGGGCTGCTGTAAGAGGCCTGCATACATGTATACATAGGGTTGCTCAGGTGCCCTCTGCCTATCTACTATCGGCCGTGTAATAGGGATGTTCTCCCAGGCCCAAATCTACAGAATCATTATACCAACAGTCATGTTGCAAGTATGGTGGTACATAATCTCATGAAGCTCTCTATACATATGTGCCAGTATACAGCTCCCCGAAGCAAACTGTTAGTGGTGGGCAATCATCTGCTCCACCATGCTCACCCAGCCCACTAGAAATCCATGCTGACCTCTATCTGGCATGAGGATGCTACCTACTAATCTAGCTAAGTACAAATCTAGTCGATCATAGTGATCGACCATATAGTCCTAGGACAAGCATCTCCTATCTATGGTATCATCCTGGAAGAATCTACGTGCAGTCCCAATCACCACACCAGCTCTGGACTCAAAAAAGACTTCATGTCCAACCATCAAAATGTGAAGTATCCTCTAGACATCCTCCGGTGTCACCATAATCTCTCCAGTCGGTAGGTGGAAGGTGTTATGCTTAGAATGCCACCTCTTGGAAAGCACAGTCAATAAACCATGGTTTACCCCGATCTCGGGTAAACCTATCAAGGACCGTAGTCCACATCGAGCCACAATGGTTTTCTCATCATCTGACAATCGGCCAGACAATGCAAGAACCCGCGCAAGATAAGTGTCGTGAAAGGTGACTACCTCAAACTGGGCCTGACTTTGGGACACAACAATAAAACATCATAAACTATCTACAACAAGGGGCAGAATCCTAGTCCACTAAGTCATTTCAAGTTCGCAGGATGCAAACAGATCAGAGCAAATTAAAAATCTAAGTCTTCTACCAGATGCGATTCTGAAAATATAGGATGCGATTGCATATACGGGATGCGATCCCCAAAAAATGGGATGCGATCTTAAATGTGGGGTACGATCCCAGAAATATGGGACGTGATCCCCTGATGGATTTTAGCTTAAAAAAAGAAAAAATGCTCAAACTGGATGTGATGCGGGAAAACCCGGATGCGATGCAGAATCTGGGAAAAACCAAATACGATCTGGGAAAAATCAGATGTGAGTCAGGATTGACGAGATGTGATCCGGAATCCTGAATGTGATCCTAACTTCAAATGCCTCTAAAATACACAAAAATGCATGAAATTAAAAAATGCAAAATTCACAGGGTAGTTTATCAAGCAGTTACCGGTGGTGGGTAATTGGCTGGTCGCTGATGTCAGTGGCTCATCTTGAATCGATGCTTCATCACAGGGACTACCATATTTACTGTAGAGCTCTCTAAATTTCTATGGATGAATGTGAAAATGAATAGTGAAATGGTACTTTTGGAGGCTTATATGGGTCTTTTGAGACATTTAGGGTTTCCAAAACTCCTTCCAGACAACTACAGATTCATTTATGTTTTCTTTTTACTCAATCGAGAACTAAATCGAAGGTATTCGCGATGTTTTCAGTAGCACTGTATAAATTTTGTGACAGTTTCAAAACTTATGGGTTTGCTCTATTTATTCACCACATCGGTCCATACTGCACATTTTATCATACATCTTGGTCTAAACATCATTTTATCAGCATTATCACTCGTATTTTCACATAATTAACTTGATAATCGTGTGTTTATTTTTAAACACACCTTCTTCTACTTTTTCTTGCCCAACCACTTCCTGCAAGTGTTATGATCTTTTCGACTGAGGGATTTATTCTTTTTTTCCTTTAATTTCATTCCTGAGGGGGCATGATCACACTATCATCAATTAAATTTTTTCTCAAAACTGCATTAAAAATGACTTCATTATCAAACAAACTAGGGGCATAACAGTTTCCTTGACTAAGTCGAAGCTGTTGGATAGAAAGCTTTGGTTCTCATGAGCTGGATATCTTATGTTTCCTCATTTTTAAAAAGATTTTTATTAAGCTCCTGGCAGCTTCTTACTGATTTTCAAACAACAACCAAGTTCAGAATCTGTATTATCAATTTTTGGATGACAACCAAGTTCAGAATTAGTTTTTAAAATCTTTTATTGATCTTTGGATGAAAACCAAGTTCAAAATCAATTCTATTATTTTTGTTCGATAAAGTGCGAGACTGATCTCATCAACATTTCATTTGACAACCAAGAACAGGATTCTCAATCTTTCTGAAGTCAAAATCAAAAACTTTCTTTGAATCAATGCGCTGCTCGCACATCAATTCAAAGAGGGGAAAATGTAACCACCTGAATTTGGTATGTTCTAACTATAGACCCTATTTTCCCTAAGTGTGATCATACTCTCGATTATGTCCAAACGACCCTGTTACTGCTTGGCATAAATCTTCAAATCAATTTAATGTCCTAGGTGATTTTTATCACTGAATTATATTAACTATTATAGCCATATGATTTTAATCAATTTCAAACCAATTAAATCATATCAAAATCAAACATGGCTATAGTATTTAATTATAAAGAAATTAAAAAAATCTCTAAATCAATTACCCACTTGCAAATATGCCATTCCTCTAGCCTATTTAATTTAATTAAAATGGCTATAGTCCCCTAATTATTAAAAAGCAATTTCATTGTTTAAATAATCAATTCCTATGTTTTTAAATGAATTAAATAAGTTTATTTCATTTATTAATATTCCCCTAAACCCTAACCTAACCTATCTCAACCACTTCTACCCTGAGTTCCAACCCTTCTCAACCCATTCACCCTTGCTAATCTAATCCTAATCCTAAATTCTTCCCTAACCCACCTCCTAATGTTGTCACATTTCATTAAGGAATGCTTAGCAACTCCACCCACTTGAGAAAGTCCACTTTCTCAAGCTAGACTTTCTTAAGGTCCGCCTTCTCAAGCCAACCCTTCCCATGCTTATTTAAGGCCTTCATTAATATGAAGACCTTAAGCCTATGTCTCTCCCATACCTTATTAATGCCTTGGGCATTAATGCTTCTTATATTTCCATTTATGAGTCTCCTAGCTCATAAATTCACCTTGTCCCCCCTCTCTCTCTCCCATTCTTCTATAAATAGAAGTCTATTTTGAGAGCAAATAAGCCTTCACATTTAGATCAAAATTACATTTTTATGATGTTGGATTCATCCTAGATTCACATTTCACTCATTATTCCCTACTTTTGCATTGTTTTCATTTACACTTTTAGAGCTAGAATGCATATTTTATTATATCTTTAGCTTGTTTTTAATCCAAAATCCTTCATGCTAGGTTGTATTTGTCACTGATTTATAGCATATTTTGAGGGATAATATGTTATTAATTACACTCTTCCTAGTTAGCAGGTAATAGGTCAATATTAGTGTTTTTGAACATTTTATCTAACCTTTCAAGCTAATACAATGACTTATTGAGTGTTTGTGTCATTCTTAATAGGTTCCCAAATACACACACACATTACTAAGAAGATGGATTGGGCGATGGAGCAGATCATAGCATTGACCTCGGAGAGGGATGCAGCACAGAGGTGGACTGAGGCCTATAGGACAGAGTGAGATATCGCTAGATATGCAGCCAGTGCAGGTGGGGCGGGCCAGGTGGTGGCAGAGGCTTTGGCAGCTCACAGAGATGCAGCCAGAGCAGGCAGGGAGGCAGCCCACTATCAGACATTGTAACATTAGTTAGTTCCCGAGGGCCAGAGATAGGTATATTCAGAGAGATCTCAGTCACAAACCATAGGTTAGGCATCGACTTCTCAGGGATCAGTGGCGATGCCACCACATGCACGACTAGGGTAGGGAGGGGGGTCATAGCCACTAGCATGATTCGATCAAAGGATTTTTGTGACACACATTTTTGTATTTTGAGATGTACATGTATATCAGCACCTAGGTGCACCGCTATATATTTATTGATGACAGAGACTGTACTCATGATTCTATATATATATATATATATATATATATGATGATCGATTGATGTCTCTTATAACTTTATGATGTATGATTCTCATGCTTTGATTTATATGATAGTATGATGCATATGCTTATATGAATACTGACATTGATGCTTGCAGGATGTGATGTTTTATAATTATGTATATATAGGATGAGATGTTTAGATGCATGTACCTAGATGTATGTGTATGCATTTGATTTGTAGTATTTGTGATGTAATGCATTGGATGTTCTTAATATTTTTATGAATATTTTTATGGTGCAATGTATGTATATTCAATGATCTTAATGAAAATGCAAGGATCATATAAAAATGCAGGTATGGAGCTGATGCAACGGATGCAATGGGACTCGTGTTTTTGGTGTCTGTCACAACCAACTGATGAACCAGCAAGGAAGACTATGAAGGACCAGGAAAGGAAGGTTAGCATGATGGTGGCTTAGAGTGTTAGCGCGATGGTGAGAGGACTGGACATGTCACAAATATACAAGGACAAAAATTGAGCGATTAATTACAAGCAATTATGTACAAAAGGTTGTTGCCAAGGCTTGATTGGATCTTGTTGTTTGATGTGTGCGATAGTGTTGGAACACCCAAGAAATATGGGAAATGTTAAGTTTTGTGGAGATGTGACGATGGCGATGAAGGGGAGTGAGATTTTGATAGATAATGGGATGGTCCATTACATGTGGCACCTATTGCCAGGTTTTTATCACCTGTACTTGTCCAAGGTGCCTGATTGCCAAGTTTTCACCATTGGACAAAAATTTTATCTTTTCTCTTCTTTTGTTTTTTATTTTTTTATTTTTTTGATGTTGTCCAAGCACCTGTTTGCCAATTTTTTGCTAGGACAACCATTTTTTTAGCTTCATTTTTCTACTTTTTTGAGATTTTTTCAGGACTTTTTATACTTTTTATGAATTTTTCAGATAACTGAAATGAATAACCAGTCATTAGGCATAGAAGCACCTAAGATGAATGATGTTGATAGGATCATTCAAGAGTTCTCCTTTAGGAGTGGAGAGTTGATATGTCCTAGAACCGAAGCATGTAGTAACAATGTATGGGCCTTCCCAAGTAACCTCAAACTTACCTTTCTTTTCTTGATCAGTACCCACTTTTTGATTTTCTTTTAGCACAAGGTACCCCACCTGGAACTGGCATGGGTGGAATTTCTTTTTGTAGTTCTGCTTGAGTCTATTTTGATACACAATCAAGTGATCATAGGCTTGTTGGCACTTTTCATCTAGTAGATCAAGTTGTATGAGTCATGCTACTTGGTAATCTTCATCATTAATCAGGCCTCTCAGTAATACCCAGAGGGCTAGTAGTTCGACCTCAATTGGTAAGATAGCTTTAGCACTATAGACTAGGGAATATGAAGTAGTGCCTATAGGAGTATGGTAGGAAGTGTGATATTCCCAGAGAGTGGGGTTGATTTGGAGATGTCAGTCACGATCAATATCATTGACAACTTTCTTGAGGATTTTGAGAAGGGTCTTATTAGTTGCCTCAGCTTGGCTATTACCTTGGGGGAAATATGGACTAAATAAATGGTGATGGATATGGAGGTGAGCACACAGATCACTAACGTGTTGATTTTCAAATGGTGTTCTTTGATCCATGAAGATAGTGGAGGGTATGCCGAAGTAGAAGACAATGTGGTAGAGGATGAATTTGGATATTTGGACACTTGTAGTGAGGGTGAGTGGAATTGCTTCAACCCACTTTGTAAAGTACTCTGTTGTTGTGATTATGTATTTGTGGCCTTTATAAGAGAGGGGAGTTATCTTACCAACAAGGTCAAAACCCCAACAAGAGAAGGGCCAAGGGGGTGCAATAGGTCTGAGGTCCTGTGTAGGAGCATGGATCATATTAGCATGTTGGCACGGTAGACACTTCTTGATGAACTCACAAGCATCATGTTCCATTGTAGGCCAATAGTATCCTACTCATAAAAGTTGCTTGGCTAGGACCATGCCACTCGTGTGGGCACCAAATATTCCAGCATGTACCTCTTGTAGAGCCTGGGTGGCTTCATTTTCATCTAAACATATAGAGAGAACATTTGTGATAGCCTCGACGATAAAGGGTGTTGGCTACAAGGGTGTAGCGAAAATCTCTGTGAATAAAGTTTTGGTGTTGGGTTGATGTGAGATGAGGGGATATGATACCATTTTGTAGATAAACCTAGATATCATGGTACCATGGGGATTGGGGACCAACCAAGACACATACGTGATTTTATTCATCATTCTCATAAGCGGGAGCATGGAGTCTCTCAACTAAGAATTCATATTGTATAGACTTGTGAGGAATCTCTAAGAGGGAGCCAATTGTGACCATTGCATCGACAGCCTTGTTTTTCAAGCGTAGTACTTTTGTTATCTACAAGTGGAGGAAATGCTCTTTCATCTTTTCCACCATCTGCTTATATGGCATTAATGTGTTGTCTTTGGTTTGATACTCATCCAGGACCTGTTTGATGATGAGTTGGGAATCACCAAAGACATGTATATTTGTGATGTTCAATTCTATAGCCATGCGGAGCCCTGCAATTAGTGCCTTATATTCTGCAGTGTTGTTCATGCAGGTAAATCCCAATTTGAATGACATAGGGATGTAGTCACCTTGAGGTGTGACAAAAAGTATTCCTGCCCTGGCACCATGAGCTGTATAGGATCCATCAAAGTAGAGTTGCCAAGTAGGTTGCCCTTCTATCATGCACAAATGCTCTTCTGGAAATTCTGTGATCAAAGGATATGCATCCACCAATGGTGCCTCTGCTAGCTGATTAGTGATAACCTACCCTTTAATGGATTTTCTATCTACATATTGAATATCAAACTCGCTTTAAAACATAACCCATTTTTCCATTCATCCTGTGAGAGTAGTCTTGGAGAGTAGTTATGTGAGAGGGTCCATTTTTAAAATGATCTTGGTTGTATGACTAAGAATATAGTGGCAAATTTTTTGAGTGGCAAAGACCATTGCTAGACATGCTTTTTCCATAGGGGAATAATTGAGCTCATAACCCACTAAAGTTTGACTAATGTAATAAATAGCTCCTTCTTTACCTTCATCGTCCAACTGAGCAAGGAGTGCCCCTAGTGTTGTTGTAGTAGCAGAAATATAAAAGATGAGTGGTTGGTCAGGTACAGGTGGTACCAAGCTGGGTGGATTAGCCAAGTATTCTTTAATCTTGTCAAAACTCTTCTAACACTGAGCATCTCATTTTAAAGTGTTATCTTTTCACAGGAGATGAGTGAACGGTTGGCACTTGTCTGCTAACTAAGATATAAAATGATGCACAGATTGTATCTTTCCTTGGAGGTTGCGCAGTTGTTCGATTATTTTTGGTGGAGGCATTTTTATGATAGCTTGCACCTTCTTTGGATCTATTTCAATGCCTCTTCTAGATACGATGAACCCAAGGAGTTTTCCTGATATGACCCTAAAGACACACTTCTTAGGGTTGAGCATTAAGCAGTAGTGTCCAATCCTATCAAACACACATTCCAAAAGATCTAGGTGATCTTCCCTTTTAAATAATTTAGCCAAGATATCATCTACATAGTCTTCAAGGATCTTGTGAATCATGTCATGAAAAATGACTGTCATGGCCCTTTGATAGGTTTCCCCAGTAGTTTTCAAGCCAAATAGCATCATATTATAGTAGAAGGTGCCCCAAGGGGTTGTCAATGTTGTCTTGTGGTGATCTTCTTCTACAATACGGATCCGATTATATTAGAAAAAGTCATCCATGAGTGACAACATCTCATGTCCTGCTGTGAGATCTACTATCATGTCTATGTTTGGTAGTGGGAAATCATCCTTGGGACATGCCTTGTTGAGATATCAGAAGTCTATACATATCCTGATTGATTTATTAGATTTAGACATTGGCACCATGTTAGAAATCCAGTCAGAGTAATCAATGGCATGGATGATCATGGCTTGGAGTAACTTTTCTAGCTCTACTTTGACAAGTAGTGCCACTTTAGGGTGCATCTTTCTGAGCTTTTGTTTGACAGGTTTGATGTTTGGGTCCACTGCTAGATGGTGAACCACCAAGTTGGGGTCTAATCACAACATGTGGGAGTAAGACCATGCAAACTTATTTATGGACTCCTTCAAGAGAGTGACAAGATCTAGTTCTTCTGCTTCAGTCAGAGATGTTGTTATGTATGTGATGGTGAGATTCTCTTTAGTGCCCAAGTTGATAGGTTTTGTTTCTTCAATGAGAATCGATAATTGTTCAGGATTGTAATCATGGATTAGAGGAAGAGGAGAGTCTTTATCCTCTGGCACCTCATAGAGGTTTTCACCAGCAGATACGCCCTTTGTTTTCACTATTTTGTGATCAGATAGCGCCCCACAGGGGTTTTCGCTAGGGGATCAATTTTTCTCTTTTTTATTTTCTACTTCATTTTTGTGGCTAAAGTTCTCCTCTTCCCCAAAGTATGCCTTTGGATCCAACTTGTAGTCATGTGTTGAATCTTTCCCCCAGTCATTGCTCTATTCAATTGCTCCCATAAATCTTAGGAGTGCATCCTTGCTTTGGAACTCATCAACGTGTATGAAACTTGGTTGGTCCCAATCTATGAGTTCAGGATGGCGGAGGGGAAGGTCAATGAAGAGAATGCAAAGATGGCATAGGAAAGAATTTCCCAGGAAGGTTTCATCATCAAAAACATCATCATAGGATCTCACAAATTTCTCTTTCGGGAAATCTTTGATGTCAGCGATTTCACCCAGAGAAGGATAAGAGGCATAGATTTTCTCATTGGTGCCCACATTCATGTCAGAATCCATGCCAAGGCCTAGATGCCTTTCTCACTGGGTAGTTATAATAGGATCCTTCAGTCCTTTCTCTTCATAACTGAGGCCACCTCCTTGGTAGTTACATTTTTTTTCACCAACTTGTGAGTTGAAGGGTACTTACCTTTGAAGTAATTAAGGTGACTTGTATCCTTGGGTGGTGGATCCTTATAGAGCCATTGGTTGATGTTTGGTGTCATTTCCTAGCTATTCAAAATACCATTTGAGATAAAAATTGGTAGGACCCAATCCTAGTATCTTGGTGGTTTTTGGTTCTGTCTTTCTTGGATTAGGTTGGCGACCTTGAGTATGTGGATCAACTGGAAGTGCTCCAACTATGAAGGCATAAGATAAGTTGTACTCACCACAACCTTTCTTGTTGATCTTGACTGTGGAAAGGGTGGAAGAGAGGATTGTTTCTGGGTCTAAATGGGTTCAAGATGAACTGGCGACAGAGGTGCCAATGTCAATCCTGGGACAGTGATTGGAAAGTGGGAAGGAGGTTTCCAATGCATTGTAGTATGCGAAGGGCTTGGGATCTGCACAGATGGTGATCTCAGTGTCATTATATGGAAATTTTATTCACTGATGGTAGGTGGAGGGGACATCTTGCATAGAATGAATCCATGGGCATCCAAGGAGGATGTTGAAGGGAAGGTCAAGATCAACAACATGACATACTGTATATTGGATAACAGGGACCACTTTGATGGGTAATGAAATGGTGCCTTCAAAAGTGCATTCTAGATTGTCATATGCTTTGATTGTTATGACATCATTTGTTATATCAGCTTTAGTGTAACCCAACTATTTTATGAATTTTAGAGTACACAGATTTAGGGCTGAACCATTATCTATCATGACCCGCTTAATGGAAAAATCTGTAACCATGACAGCAATACAGAGTGGAAGATTATGATCAGGTTCTTCAGAGGGTACATCTGTTAGTTTAAAGGAGACCCCAAAAGATGCAGACAAGTGGCCAACAAGGTTCTGAAATTTGGTGAGGTTGATGTCGCTGGGAACACGGGATTCTTTTAGGGCTTTGTTGAGGATCTCTTGATAGGTAGGTGAGGTGCAAAGGAGATCCAAGATGGAAATTTGGGCAGGAGTATTCCCTAGGTGTTCCAAAATGTTGTATTGGGTAAGAGAAGATGGAACGGTACTCGCACCTGCAAGTGTTATTCTACCTCAATGAGTGGTAACTGTGTATTGGTTATCAACACCCTTGACATGGATGACATTGATGGAGGAATGGACTTGGGATATGCAGCCAATGAGATTATCGTAGTTGATATATGCATTTGTATAATATTTTTTGTTGGCATTTTCTCCTTGCTTACCCTTCCCCTAGTCAGAGGATTGAGTGGGATTGCCTGGGCCTTTACCTTAAGTGTTTTCAGGAAATGCATTTTGATAGATTTTAAGGCCCGCGTTTGGCAATGATTGGGCAAGAGAGTCCACTTCTATCTCTTTGTGGTCAATGAGATCCTAGATGTAATGTTTTAGTTTCATGCATTTGAGGGTGGTGTGTCCCTTAACATGATGGTAATCACAGTACTCATTGTCTTTATACCAAGCAGGCTTAGGTGTTGAGTCATCAAATGGCTACATTTTTGGATACACGACTTGGTTAGCTTGGACCATTTTGTGGAAGATAACATTTATAGGTTCACCCAAGGGAATAAAAGTGCATTGTGGTGCATTCTGAGCATGAGGCCTTTGTTTTCCATGTGGGACTGATATAGCATTTGTTTGGTTCATTGGACCTTGATAGTTGGGTTGATATGATGTCCCTAGAGGGAGATAGATAGTCAAGCCTTGAGGGCATATATTTTTCTGGTATGTTGGTTGGGGATATGCGGGAGTAGGCTATTCATACATGGGAGGAGGTTGAGGGTATACTAGTGGTGCTTGCTGATAAGTTTGGGTAGGTGCATTGGGACCGACTACCACAACCTGAATGTGTTTGGTGTCAGTGGCTCTGTTAGTTACTACATTCTTGTTCTTGTTCCAGTACCGTGATCGATCATTATTATGTTTTTCAGGTTGGGATTCCTTGTAGTTCTTGATGGCACCATCTTCTATGGTACCTCGCTTGAGATCCATGCCTTCGATTTTGATGTCTTGATAATTTTGTATATAATTCATGTGCATATGATAGACAAGTTTAGGATGGAGGTTGTTAATGAAGATTTTGATAAGATGTTGCTCAGGGGGTTGATAGGACAACCTTGTAGTGAGCCTTTTCTAGCGCTGAAGGTAATCGGCCAGGTTCCCTCCTCCCTTTTATTTTGAATTGCATAGGTCAAGGAGTGAGAGTTCATTTTCAACATTATGTGCGTATTGGGCCACAAAATTCTTAGATAATTCAGCGAAAGTAGAGACTGTGTTGTAGGGGATTTTGTAGAACTACTCAAGAGCAGTTCCTCCTAAGCTCTTGGGAAATAGTCTCATAAGGAAATTATCGCTATAGGCCACTTCTTGACATGCCATGTAGAATTCTTTCACATGGCTCACAGGATCTCCCTTCCCCTAATATTTATCAAGTTTGGGTGTCTCAAAGTGCTTAGGGAAGGGTATGGAAGTGATAGATCAATCAAACGGGTAAGGACACACCTCTTCAAACTTGAATGTTTTAGCCTCTGTGCCTTCTTTTAGCTCTTTGAGAGCATTCTTCATTTCCTCCCATTCATGATTGATTTGTGGGGGAGGATTATTAACCCCGATCGCATTGGTTCCCTAAATCTTATATGGATCAAATGGTGAATATAGGGGATACTATGGTGTTTGATATGACAGTTGTTGGTTAGTGTATATGGGCTATTGTGGTGGGAGTTATGGCTGAGGGGAATATTGCAGTGGAGGAGGTGGCGAACCTTGATAGGGTTGTTGCAACTGTTGGAAGTATGCTTGTATTTGCTGAGGCGTTGGATAAGTGGGTTGAGCTTGTTGCGCACTGGCATAGGGTGGAGGATAGGTGTTCTATAGTGGAATGCCCCCAGTGGTTGTAGTAAGGTAATTGGTGTTACTAGGAACATTGAATTAATGTGGTGGTGGAATGGTTTGTGATGCAGCAAAAGATAGCATGGCTAGGTAGTTGAAGGAATGAGTTTTCTATTGTTGTGTGGGTTGAATGAAAGGATTAGCAAATTTTTGCAGTGATTGTGCCATGAAAGGATTTGCCCCCTGCGTTTGTGGTTGCAGCTGCTGGGTAGTTTAGATGATGGGTTGTGCAGCTGTGAAGGGGTTGATTTGTGCTTGGGATGTGAATGGATTGGTAATTTGTTGTTGTGGTTGTTGTTGTTGGGATGGTTGCTGGATAGATTGTTGTTGTTGTTGGATTCGTTGTTGCTATTGAATTGGTTATTGTTGTTGGATTGGTTGTTGATGTTGGATTGGTTGTTACTGCTGAATTGGTTGTTGTTGTTTGATTGGTTGTTGCTCCTAAATTGGTTGTTATTGTTGGATTGGTTTTTGTTGTTGTTGGATTGGTTGTTACTATTGCTAGATTGGTTATTGTTGTTGGATAGGTTGGATGGGAATTTGGGGTATGGTGAAGGGATTGGTAGATGTTTGTGACATGGGAGGATTTGGTTTGAATTGCATTTGAGGCAAAACTATTGGCATACGTTGTGGTTGCGTTGCTAGTGGAGCGGGGAAGGTGGACCCTTATGGAAATAAGGGTTGGTTATAGGCATTGGTAGGTGGCATGCCTATGGTGAAGTGTGTTTTCTACTGTGAGTGTGCGGTAGAAGAGAAAGGAAGAACAGGCATGGAGATTTAGGTGCTTTAATGTTGCGTACTGGATGTTGCACTTTGAATGGGCTGAGTAGGGATGGGTGGAATGGTGGTTTGGTGGGTGTTGATTGGTGGTGGTGGGAATTGTGCTAGAAATGTTGGGAATGTTTGTAAAAGAGGAGTGGTTGTGAACTAAGGAGGTGTTTGCATAGTGATAGGGGGTATTTCTTGTGCTTTTGATGTTGGATCAAGAGGCAAGGCTCCTGAGGTAGATGAAGGTGTTGTGTGCATGATGGAGGGTGGAATGGAAGGTTGGACTACTTGTGTGATAAGGGTTCCTACCTGTAGATCTCACTGAAGTGGATTAAAAACTTTGTTTCTAGTGGGATGATGACATTTCCCTAGAAGTTTCATAGGTCATGTGACAAGTGTGGGTATAATCCAAGGCAGGAGTTGAAGTCCTTGTTGCTGAATGTCCAAGAGTACCTAACTACTATTACATCCACTCATGGCATTCACCATGTGGACATGCCCTGGATGATTGATAAATGTTTCTATGTTACTTACGGTGGGAGTCCCATTAGTATCTACCTAGATATGCTCAATTTGTTTGTTGGGCTGAGGTGCATAGGTAACCATGGTGTTAGTGTTTTCAATTGCAAGATTAGATGAACTAGCTAAGATTACGGTCCATGTTCTTCCTCTTCTTAGTGGCTCATGTAATAGGTTGCATGAAATGACTATCTTAAGTGGATATGAGATGCAAGATGTAATGCAAGGATGTGCTTAGGAATCTAAGGATGATGGTGCTAGGACTAGGATGTGTCTAGGATGATGAATATGCTCCTATGGACTAAGAATGACTTGATGTATGCAAGGATTAAGGGTTACTTTCCCTAGTGTAAGATCAAATGGATGTGATTATCTACCTAAGATGGACTTGTTGTCTTTGGCAGACAGGATTCTCTATCAATGTGAACCAACCTTTTGATCAAGGTGATGAGGTTGCAAAGGCAAAAAGGGATTATCCTAAACAATGCTTAGTTTAAGGACAATCAAGGATGGGTTTTTGATTAAAATGTAGGTTCTAAGCAACTCAAAAGGGGATGCAATACCAGTGAAGGATGTGATTAAGATTGTTGTGGATGATGATTAGGATGATGCTAGGTTGACTAGGATTCGATTGGATTATGCCAGATTATGCTAGGATGAGTGTGTGATGTGCTTCTAAAGATGAAAACCTAAGGGAGGTCCTACAAATGCAAGCTAAGTGATCCTAAGAAGAGGAAGACTGTTTGTCTGTTGTGGTAGACCAGCTAGTCATATTGTTCAAATCTAACAAAAGTAGCGTTTAGATAATATTTTCCCATGAAGCGAGCAGCCTTGTTGTTGTATATCACTTTGTCGAATTGTTCTCATTTATGAGTTTCTTTCTTGATGGAATCGACTGTGTTGGTACTTGGTAGCTTCTCTGGTTGTATTCTTTTGTTCTTTGTATACGGGAGGCAATGCAGTTTTCACCCTCTTGTGCTTCTTGGAATCAATCATGTCCTATAGTGAAAAGTTTTGATTTCGGATGAGCAATTGGAGTTCTTAGGACATATCTCATAAAAGGTCAAAGTTTGAAGATGTTGGCAAATGTTGAAGCTTACGACAGTCTGAAAAAGATTGTTGTTTTGATGATCTAGCAAAGGCTTGATTTCTTTTTGATTTTCAATAGGTTTGTTCCATGGAAAGAACCAATTTCAACACAATCAAATCAAAAAATAACGTGCATGGGTCTGAAAACAATCTAAAAGGGGACAAAGCAACCTTGAAGGACACAAACAAGTGATAAATTTCATTCATTGGGTATTTTTTTCATGTTTTGGATTCATCAATGTTCTTCAAACACTTCAAGCACAAGTCTACCTAAGGAGTTCGCTTTGCATGAAATATTATAGGTCCATTGCTTGGTAGTCCTTCCGCTCACATAGTAGTGTCACCCTCGAAAGAGCACCCATGTTTTTGCCTTTTTCTAGGTATTGTTGTTGTGCTACAAAGATCCCTTTCACAACACAATACCTTGGGACACATATGATGGGAATCTTGGGGGGAGATTCTTCCCTCCCCTTGCACTATAATAAATCATTGTTTGGAGGTGAATCGGGTAGCTTCTATACTTAGATTGTCTAGTAAGGGTCTCTATTTGATTGTATCCTCTATGTCTGCACAAGCACGATTCAGGTGTATAGCCCCATAGAGCATCTTGACAAAAGTGGTCATGTAAACGTGATTGAGACCGTCAGGCCGCACTTAAGTTAGATGAGAACCGAGCATAAGCTCAAATGCCAATCGACTCTCGAGGCTTTAACCCCAAGGAGTAAATTTGATTAACGTGAGTTAGAGTGGTGTGGCTTACACCTCATTCTCATATGGGTCATTCTTGAGATATTTTTCCCTCAACTGGCAGGCCCATCTAAAGGATTAATTTGTTAAAACAAATTGGATTGGCGACAAAAAGGAGTCGTGATTTTTGATTTTCCCACAAGGGGAAAAGAGCACTCTCCTATCCAGTATCATTTTCTCCACAAACACGCAAGACAAGTTTGTTCATTCCCCAGAGATTTATTTGTTTAACACAAAGAAAATGCGTCTAGGTTTATGATCTTCCCAAAAGGGAAGAGAGCATAATCCCCTAACACTTGTTTCAGATTAGACAAAAAGATCTTCCTAATTATTCTAGGTGCCTAAAAAAGATTATAGAAAACATGATCATTTGGTCGATGTTGATTTGAGGCAACCTGTAAGACAAATGTGAGTAGTTTTTGAATTGATTTCTTTGACTAGCGGTGCTACAAGACAAGTGGTTAGTAGTTTCAAAACTTTAGCCTTTGACAAGCGTTATCACAAAACCACTAAAAATTTGTTAGCAAAATGATCAATACAAGTCTGTCAAAGCGCAGTCACTGATTCAGGGCACAGACGTTGGTTTTGTGTTTTAGTTCCAAAAATGAGAGAATGTAGGAAGTATGCCAGAAAACACAGAAAATCAGGAAACTGTTATACCAGTCAGAGATGCCGATTTGTGCAATGCAGACGCCAATTGATGATTGTTTTGAAATGGCATTTGTACAGATGCCAAAACTAGAACCCGCATTTTCACAAACGTTGTTGTATCTATAAGGTCAAAAAACACAGCAACAATAGCAAACAAAGTTATTTTTCCTTCTTTCTTAGTCTTCAAATTGATCAGATTCAGCCATTTTTAGATTATTCGAACATTTAAAAGCTAGTGTTTAATGATTTATCAAGATCTTGTTCCCTCAATAAAATTTTGACATTACAACTACTTGTAAGATTGATATCTGCTAAAAACTTCAAAAAAAGCAAAAATGAAGTGGCGAAATAAAGCAGCGAAAGCAACGAAAATGCAAAGAAGGAAGTATAGGAATTTAGAGAGAACATCGCTAGGTTTTCAGGTAGAAAAAGCCAGCAAGGAGGATACCACTAAAGGAAAAAATGAAAACAGAGTATCGAAGGTCAAAATCAATGATGCCGATCAAGACACAAGTAGCACGGGTTTTTCTGGTTACTGTTTCAATTGTTATCTCTACGAACACAAGCTCATCGACTGTAGAAAACCTGATATGCGATCATCTAGATCCAACTATGATCACCTCAAAGAATTCATCAAAAAGCAAAAACAGAAGAGTATTACGGAAGGAAATCAAAGCAAGTTTCTGCTGAAACCCCAAAATGAGG
>MU225021.1:3377232-3389562 GCA_018584345.1 Thuja plicata | reverse complement strand
TTAAATAATTCCTTCATATTTGTCTCACCTTCCTCCATGAAGATGAAGAGTTAGCCGTTTCTTCCCAAGAAACTCTTCATCCTCTCTTCAGGATTTTCTATATTATGGACCTTCTTTCCTTCATTTGGGAGGAAAATTTTAAGAGTACCAAAACTATAGCCAATTATTGTCTCAATTCTCTCATATTTCCAAGCTTTTATTGCATATTTAGTGTAATTTCATTTAGCTTAATGGAATTTTTCATCTCAATTTAGATTGTTTGCTATCAAGTAGCTTACTTATGTTATCCTTTTCAAGTTTCTTAGATTAAAATCTGCATCTTCATTCCTAGATTACAATTGCATCTCTCATATAGAATAAGTTTCATTTTAGTTTTCAAAGCTTTCAAATCCTCCATTTTAGCAATGGTCTATGGTTGTTGGCTCTCATTCTGAGAGTAATCAAACACCCCAACTAAATAGGAGGCAACATGTCAATTCAATCGATATTGTGGAATGAGCAATTCATGTTCATCTTCGCAATTCAATGATTAAGCAATGACTATGTTGTGGTGTGGCTGATTTAGAGGTCAACATTCAGACACATACATTTTGGCACCCACTGTGGGGTAGAAAATTGATTTTTGACCTCACTCTCAAAAAAAAATTGACAAAATTTTGTACTCTGTCGTACGTCCGTACTTCTCTGTGTACGGATTCTCGTGTGAGAATTCTGAGCATACTACGCAAAGTTTTTCTTTAATTACCAATCTCTTGTGCGAAAAAGCACTTTCTCATGCCATTTGTTACATTTCCTTGTGCAAATCCTTGTACATCCTCGTGTGAGACTTGGTGACAGTCTCTGGAATTTCATAGTTTCTGCAATTACTGTTACTGTTTTCCTGATTATTTTCACATGCTACTATTTTTATCTCTCTAATTTCTCTGGCAGTGTAACAGTGGGCTACAGGTTGCTTGATGAAGACATAAAATTGCTAATGGTTTTCTTCCAGGATAGTTTTCGAAGATCATTTTAAAACATTGTGCTTTTTTATTGCTTTCATCACATAGTATAACTAGGGCCTTGTTAAAATTTCTTGGGAATCTTGATAGCAAAATAGGGGAATAGGCTCTACATTACATGGAAGTGATGCCCATGGATGAATCTAAGACCTAGATGATGCTAACATGATGGAGACCTAGGGAAGCAAGGAAAGTTAACAAACCTTTAGCACATTCACTTGTCAAGGGATTATGCTCTTCTCTCTTTAAGAGAATCAGAAACCCAAAAGCTTGTGAATTGGTTGGAGGAGAGTTAGCTCAGTGATGAATATGTCTTGCATGTTTGGGTAAGGTGAAGAGGTAGAGAAGTATGCTCTTCTCTCTTTGAGAGAATCAGAAAATTTAACCCTCAAATCCAAGCCAAGTTTTGTGTCACCTTTAGAGGGCCTGCCGAAAGTTGAACCTCCAGGAATGACCCAAGTGAGTACACACCTATCACCGGTGATTCCACCTCACAATAATAAAGTATTCTTTGTCAAGTCCAAAGACTCCAAAGCCATGGTAACTTCTTTCTCATGATTCTGACTATCATCTTGAGAAATACTTGTCTGTTGTACTGAGTGGCGCCGCTCCCAGCCTTGCTTGCAGGGGTGCATGAATTTTAAGTGTTGTTGTGGCTACGATGCCCTAGCCCTGTATTGGGGACACCAAAGTTTATTTTGAATAGAAGCCCACTAAAAACTTTCTTAGTTAGTTACCTACCCAGATCACCTCTGAAAGAAGATATAATCTTTGTGCAAGGAGGGGGAAGAATCTCTCCCCTAGATTCTCAACATAGGTATGCACCTGGATGCTTGAAGTGGTATATGAAATTGGCCCATTATTTAAGGGTAACCTTTGAACATATATTATTTAGTCCTTGGAAACACCAAAAACACGAGTGCCCTCTAGGGGGTGATACTGCTGTGTGAGGTGCGTGCATACACATAAGCTAGTGAGGCACAAATTTTGTCTTCTCTACCATTTTTTTTATAGGGATAACTAAGTTTTTTTTTTAGTCTTAAAGTGTCCAATCATGATTAAACAAAGACTCCCATGATTCACCCAAGTTGCCTTGTCCTTGGTA
The DNA here is from genome assembly GCA_018584345.1 of Thuja plicata. Classification (NCBI taxonomy): domain Eukaryota; kingdom Viridiplantae; phylum Streptophyta; class Pinopsida; order Cupressales; family Cupressaceae; genus Thuja; species Thuja plicata. The sequence continues at coordinate 3,387,456 of MU225021.1, read as the reverse complement.
GAACTGTTTTCTACTACTTCTTGCGTCACTATTTCTTGATTAAAACTTTGTGCTTGTTAACGATTGCTTGTCACATTCAAACTGAAATTGTTGATCTAAACTATCATAAAACTATCCTAAATCTAGAAATTATGTCAAAGAATAGTCCTGACTGTGTCTCAAAATTTGACTTTTGTCTCAAAAACTGAGTCAATCTGTTGAAACCTAGAGTTTTCTCGCATGAGATTCCAAAAAACTAAGCATTTCCTCACACAAGCTTTCATTTTCTCGCACACAGTTAAGAATTTCCTCATGCAAACCAGAACTTTATTGCATGAATCTATACCCTGGTGTCCCAAAACAGTGAGCTATTTCCCGTTGACTGATGAGTTTTTTTCCTGATCTAATTTTTGTCTGAGATCTGATTGCCTATTTCCCTATTGTCTGTAGTCTGAAACTAATTGTCTCAAGTTGTGAACTGACTGATTCTTTCTCAAACTCCTTTTGTATCTTTGATTCTCTATCCTACCTTTCTGTGCTTTTGTATCTTGTGATGTGATAGTCACATCTCAGCTATCCTAGCCATACTCTCGACAATTCGTGCCGGGTGCATTTAGCATCTTGGTTGTTCTAGCCTTTATCTCCCTTTCACTTTTTTTTAGAGACAAGGTTCTGAGTTGGATCCTAATTCCTCTCTCATTTTATCTTTGTCTATGCCTGTTACGACTAGAAGTGGCAACATATTTCCCATTTGTGGTTTCAGAATAGGTAGAGGTAGATCTCGTGATCAAGGAAGAGGTCATTCTGAACCTATTGTTCAATCTGATAATCAAGAGGGATCCTCACGTTCCTCCTCTCCATTCAGTATAGATCCTAGTCTGAATCATAAACTGGTGTTCTAGTTGTGCTATAATCCCTTATTTCAAAGACAACCTGAACCATCATTTCAAGATCAACAGAACTCATTTCTTCCAGATCAACAAAACTTTGGAAGGTCACCTACTTGGGTTGACCCTATTGACGATCCTCGCTACCTTATTGATCCTTTTGATCATACCAATCCTTTTGGTCCTATCAATCTTTGTGGACCCATTAATCCTTCTGAACCCATTGACCCCTTTGACCCGCCAAAAGTTACATTAGCCACAAACTCTCAGCTCAGTACACACACTCACACTGAACCTATGCACACAACACAATCCCACAACAACAACATGGGAAGCCCTTTTGATTTCCTACAAGGTCAATATAGTGAGGCCCATGACCAATCCCAAAATGATTAGGGTCAACAAGGTGATTAGCATCACCATTGCCCTCCTCCACATGACTAGAGTCAAGATCAGAACCCAAGCATTTATGAGATCCTTGGTAATGATGATGATCTGATAACTCAAAATGACATAGATGCTACAAAATTTAATAAGGCTCTCATCAATATGATGGAAATTCTCCTTGTAGAAGATAAAGAGAAATATTTTCTAGAATTGGAAAACCAAGGAGTTAAGCTACCCCCAGATTTCAAAGTGGAAACACTTATGACTAAAGAAGAAGAGACTGAGACAACCAAATTGTAAAAGATGATTTAAGATATGCAAAACCAAATTAGCCAACTTGTAAAGGATAAGGACAAACCCACACAACAATTCATGATGTAGAGTATTTGTCCCTTTCCTTTTGATAGGAGTCTTCATATGACACCTTTTCCCAAGGGTGTGGAACTCCCTAAATATGATAAATATCTAGGTACCACCAATCCTCAGGATCATCTGAGAGAATTTGGGGCCCTATCTATGGAGTTCATTCATGATCAAACTTATTTAATGTGTCTCTTTCCCCGAAGTTTGGGTGGACCTGCCATGGATTGGTTTTCTCAACTACCCACCAGCATTAAGACTTTTGATGAAATCACAAATCTCTTTATCCAGCATTATTCTCACAACATACAACATCCCATCAACATCAGGGACCTTTTCAATCTCAAGAAGAGACAAGGGGAGCCATTCCTAACATTTCTCCAGAGATGGAGACATCTTTGCACCAAGTATCCTCGTAAAATACCCAAATCTGAGAAACTTGATATCTTCTTGGACAATCTCACTCCTGATTTTGGGTATCAGGTATAGCTTCAAGGTCCCCTCAATTTTGATAGCATGATTAAGCAAGCTGTGAAGATAGAGGCATTTATGGTTAAGAAAGGGGAATTGACTTTGTACAAAGACAACAAACAAGGTTCCTCCTCTTCCAACAAAGATAAAGGGAAGTTTTTCAACAAGAATAGGGATGTTGTGAATGATGGAGTGGTTGATAATGTGACACTAGCTCCTTCAAAACTAGTTTTCAATCTTACTTCTAGTATACAAGCGATCAAAACTGTTGAAAAGGCTACAAAAAGCACTCAGCCGCCTTCCAGATTCTCTAGCAACAAACCTTGGGCCCCTCAACCCAAGCATGAATTCACTTCTTTGGGAGAACCGCTTGATGTAGTTTACAAGACTTTGGTGCAAAACCAGGTTCTCACTCCTTTGGACAAGCATCCATATGATCCGCAACCATGACCCCATTGGTGGAACGACAACACATACTATGACTATCACCAGAACAAGGGTCATAAGACTTCTACTTGTCTTTAGTTGCACCATAAGGTCCAAGATCTGATTTATAATGGTGATATTGTTGTGGATAATCATAATAAGAATTTAGATCACCAGGCATTTAAAGATCCCTTTCCTCCTCATGAGAAAGGTGAGTCTTCCAACACTAAGAACAGCAATGCCAAGGTTAACTACACACATACCACTAATGACAATGTCATCAACATGATCAAACCCATCAAAGTTGAGTATTGTGATGTGATTACTATCAAGGGGAGTAGGGTTGCTACTAAGCCTAATACCCTATTTGTCTTGAGAGGCCTTGGGTCTCACTCGTCTAAACCTAAATCATCTTAGGATTGTGCAAGCATCATTACCAGATCCCGTGCTAAGATCACTCTCAAGGGTCCTAACCCTCCTACTACTACATCCGCACCAAAAAAACCCACGGATAAAGTTGTTGTTGGCCCTACCAACAAGACCAAAAAAATGGTTTCCACACCTCCTATTGCTAATTATAGCATTCTCGACCAGCTACAAAGAACCAATGCTCAAATAACCATCTTTGAGCTATTGAAGATCTTGCTTGCTCATAGGAAGATTCTGGATAAAGCCCTCATAGAGGCTAACATCCCCAAAGACATTAATCTTGATCTGTTTCAATCTATGGTGGATCACTTGACTTCATTGTAAGTTATCTGTCTTTCTCAGAAGAAGATGACCATTCGGTCAACCACCTACATAATGCTCCTTTGCATATAGAGGTCATGATTGGCAAAAAACTCATCCACCACATCCTTATTGATAATGGTGTTGGCCTCAATGTCTGCTCTGCTCACTTTCTTTCTCAACTAGAGTATGATGAAGATCGCATAGATTCCCGCAAGAAAATTACTATCAAAGCCTATGATGAAGAAGAAAGAAAGTCTAAAGGTTTAGTTGTGCTACCCATTCAGGTTGGACTTGTTGAAAGGGATGTCACATGTCAAGTGCTAGACATTCCTCTTGCTTATAACATCCTATTGGGAAGACCATGGATTCATGAAATGAAAGTGGTTCCCTCTATGCATCATCAGTGCATCAAGTTTCCTTTCCATGGCGCAGAAGTGACAGTTCCTGCTAATATGGGCTCTTCTTATAATACGCTCACATAGTCAGGTAATAGTTTTGTTCCTACTAACAGAGAATCCACAAAATTCTATGATGCCAATCTTAGAGACATGGAACAGACTTTGAAAATCAAAGACATAGGCATGGAGGGGTATCAAATAGAACCTATGCTATCATTAGCAGCTCTACCTCTATCTCCTCATTCTTACAAGAGACCTTCTGAGAATAATAAATCTTCTATTCCTCCTAAAATATTTTATGATGGTGCCTTTGTACGGGCTTCAATGCCATTAGAAGATGAAGATGAGGAAAGAGTTTTTAGAGCTTAGCTTTACAAAGGAAAGGACATATCTGAATAGACCACCCCAGCTCATGAACTAGATCCCAATAGTGAAGGTCTGAAAATCATGATACACTTTGGATACAAAGGGATTGGTCCAATAGGGATGAATGGTAATGGGCTAGTTGAACCTATTAAAGCTACGGGTTGAAGGACGAAAGATACAACTAGTTTAAGCTTCAAGAAGATCGCATTCCATCTAGGGATTAACAAATTTGTATCTGAATCTGAACCTAGACTAGAACCAGAACCTAAGGGCACAACTACAGTTGACACCTCAGAGGATAGCTCTGATGAGGATTACTTTCCTTATCCTATTCCTCCAAATTTGGCAGCATTCTTTGTTGAGTTAGATGATTTCATAATACATACCAATACATCCAAGGCTGGCAGTGACTCCAATGTCGATATTCCATTCACTTCTCTAATATACGAACAATGGAAAGTGTCACAAGACCCTGGTTTCTAGGGTGAATGATACATACCATCACAATTTCAAGAGAAGTTTGTACAAGAATGGGCTGGTGTCACAAGAAATCTCAAACCTTCATGGTGCAAACATCCCAATCAGAATTTAGACACAGATTCCCATGAATATGAGTTTGACAGTCTTTCAGAAGGATCCTTTGACAGGAATGTTGATACTACACATACATCTGAAAACCTTCTCGACATAGGTGAAGGGTCTAGTGTAAGGTCTAATGAGTCTGATCCCATAAATGTTAACATGTCTTCTACTACGGTCTCTAGGATTTAAAGGGATTCGAATACACATTTGGATGAGATTGCTCTAGGTCTCAACTTACTAGTCCACGCTTTCGATGATTATACCATGAATGCACTTGAACCCGTCACTTCTCTCTCCCTCCAATATCCCAAGCTAATATACTAGAATTCCCCTTCCTCATCCAACAAAGTCCTCACATTCCAGAATGACTATGCTCTAGCATGTTATCTCCACATTGTTGAACCTATAATGTCCCCCACTAGCGAAGTCAGTGTCAGCATGACAGAAAGTGATATCAAGTATCTTAGTCATAAAATCAAAAAGAAAAAAAATAGGTGCTCTAACGGTGAAAACCACATTGTGGCAGTGTCAGAGCTGAAAAAAGTAAAAAGAATAGATGTATCGAAAGGTGAAAACCTCTCTGAGGTGCCTGAGGATGAGATACTTGATGCGCTTCTGAGTTATTTCTAGGAACAATCATCGGTGCTAATTGGGCCAACTCAGCCATTAAATTTGGGTACAGAAGAACATCCGCACATTATTCATGTGGCTAAATCATTGTCTATAGAAGAACTCAAAGAATTCACAGATTTCTTCAAAGAGAAAAAGATAAACTTTGCATGGACATACTCTGACATGCCTGGTGTAGATCCTGATCTTATCATGCATCACCTGTCAATAGCTCCTAGAGTAAAACCAGTCAAGCAAAAACTTAGAAAAATGCATCCACATGTGGCTCTACTTGTCAAGGCAGAATTAGAGAAACTCCTAAAAGTTGGGTTCATCAGAGAAATTGACTATGCAGAATGGATCTCCAACATAGTTCCAGTTTTGAAGCATGACAAATCTATCAGAGTCTACACAGACTTCAGGGACTTAAACAAGGCATGTCCCAAAGATGATTTCCCACTACCCAACATTGATATGATTATGGATATGATAGCAGGGTATGAAATGTACTCCCTAATGGATGGCTTCTCTGGCTACAATCAAACCAAAATTGTTCCAGAGGACCAAGAAAATACTGCTTTCACTTGTGCATGGGGTACTTTCTGCTGGAATGTTATGCCTTTTGGTCTCAACAATGCTGGAGCCACGTATCAGAGAGTATTCACTACTGTATTTCATGATATGATGCACAAAACAATGGAGGATTATGTTGATGACACCCTTTCTAAAAGCATGGATAGGAAGGCACATCTTACTGATCTAGTCCCTATACTGGATTGTATGGAAAATTTTAGACTAAGTCTCAATCCTAAGAAATGTACATTTGGAGTAACTTCCAGAAAATTGCTTGGTTATATCATCTCTACAAAAGTATTGAGGTGGGTCCTAGAAAGGTGCAATCTATCATGGAAATGCCTCCACCTCGCAATATCAGACAAATGAGAGGTCTTCAAGGTTGACTTCAGTCTATCTGGCACTTCATCTCGCAGCTAGCTGATAAGTCACAACCATTTACTAAAACTCTACGTAAAGGTGTGACCTATGAATGGAATAAAGAATGTGAACAAGGTCTTCAACAAATCAAACAATATCAGGCTAATCTTCCTATATTAATGCCTCCTATTCATGGTAAGCCATTAATCTTATACATCTAAACTATAGAAACATCTATGGGTGCTCTATTGGCCCAAGAAGATCAAAACAATAAACAAAGAGCAATCCATTACATCAGCAAAACGTTGGTCTCCTATGAAATGAATTATTCTGTCATTGAAAAGCCTGCTTGGTGGTGGTGTTCACTTCCTAGAAGTTATAGAATTACATGCTTTCTCACACTACAAGGCTCATTGCAAAAATTGATCCATTAAAGTACTTACTCAACAAAGCTGCCCTCATGGGTAGATTAGCTAAGTGGGTCATGATACTCAGTGAATTTGACATTGAGTATGTGGAAAGAAAAGCTATCAAAGGGCAAGAAATTGTAGATTAGTTGGCTGAGGCACCTATCACAGACTATCAGCCATTAAGGATCGAGTTCCTAGATGATTCCATCATGCTTCTCACAAATCAGGCATGGACCATGTTCTTTGATGGATCATTCACTTAGCAGGGGTCAGGTGTCAGAATCTTTTTCATTACACCTCAGTGGTATTCATTACCAAAGGCTTATAAAATATTGTTTCCTTGCACAAATAACACTGCTGAGTATGAAGCCTTGATTAATGGATTAAAAATTGCTATTGAATGGTGTGTCAATGAGCTAAAGGTATTTGGAGATACACATTTGGTTATCAATTAGGTGAATGATATCTACCAAATAAAAGATGAAAAACTGGTGCCTTATAAAAAGATGGTTGATGATCTCAAGAAATACTTTGCACACATTACTTTCCAACAAATTCCAAGGGCAGATAATAAAGCAGTCGATGCCATGGCTACTCTGGCTTCCATGTTACAAATGCCAGAAAATGACTTCTGACATGAATTCCTTGTGGAGACGTTATGCTACCCTGCTTATAATTCCCTTGAATCTAGATGATCTGTTTAGTCATTGGACATGAATCATCCTTCTACCACCATATTTACTCCTACCTTCATGACTAGATCATTCTGGACACTTACACCTAAAATGAGAAACGTCACTTAATCCGCAGTGCTTCATGGTTTGTCATCATAGCTAACAACTTATATAGGCGAGGTCTAGATGGCACCCTCCTTAGGTGTTTAGAACCTGATGAGTCCAAGCGTGTGTTAGTAGAGGTGAATGAAGGCATCTGTGGGTCTCAATCAAACGGCCTGACACTAGCTCAAAAACTTATTAGATCTGGTTACTATTGGCTGGATATGGAGAAAGAAGCTACACAATTTGCTAAATCTTGCAAATAGTGCTAGCTTCATGGAAATCTAATCCACGCTCCTGCCAAGGAGCTCATTCCTTTTGTCAGCTTTTGGCCATTTTAGTAGTGGGCCTTTAACTTGGTGGGTCAGATACATCCGTCTTCTTCAAGGGGACATAAATACATCATTACTGCTACAAACTATTTTACCAAATGGGTTGAGGCAATGCCCCTCATTGTAGCTTATGGAAAGTCTGTGGCCATGTTTATACTAAACGACATCATCTGCAGATATGGTGTACCCTCATCAATAATCACTAACAATGGGGGGAAATCCAAGAAAAAGGATCTAAAATAATTATGCGCTAAGTTCTGAATTATTCAACACTAGTCTTCTATCTATTATCCCCAGGGTAATGGATAGGCGAAAGCTTCAAATAAGACTATTCTCAAGATCTTACACCACACAGTACACAAATTTGGATGAGACTGGCATCTCTAGATTAATCCAGCTTTATGGGCTTACCGCACCAGTATACGAACACCAATAGGGGCTACACCCTTTTCTCTAGTTTATGGTGCAGATGTAGTGCTTCTTATTGAGGCTGAGATTCCTACCTTGCGAGTCTCTCTGAAGGGCCTCATTACTAATGATGATATCAGAATATCTCAGCTTCAAGAGCTTGAACTACTAGATGAACGCTGGAAAGTGGCCTTCGATCATCTCCGAGCATATCAAAAGAGAGTATCTAAAAGCTACAACAAGAAGGTCAGACCAAGGGAATTCCAAATGGGTGATCTTGTCCTAAGAGAGAACCCCAAGAATCAACAGCATCGGGTCCAAAAAGGAAAATTTGAACCAAACGGGCTTGGTCTGTATGTTATCACTGCAGTATTTGGGTCTGGTGCTTACCAACTCTCTACCACAAAGGGGGAATAGCTCAAAGAGCCTATCAATGCTCTTCATCAGAATAAGTTCTACATTTGAGATGTCTTCTAAATGCTCATGTACATACTCTATTCTGAGAAAATCCTAAAAATTGCAAAATGTCCTAAAAAAATGATCTTAGTGAAAACCTGGCAAACAGGCACTTTGATGTATCTATTATCCTAGTGAAAACTTGGTAAATAGGCGCCTTGATAATATACAAAAAATGAAAAAAATGAAAAAATACAAAAAATCAAAAAATGAAAAAAATACAAAAAATGAAAAAAATGAAAAAATACAAAAAATGAAAAAATGAAAAAAATACAAAAAATGAAAAAAATGAAAAATAGAAAAAAATAGAAAAAAGAGAAAAATGTGCCATTGATGAAAACCTGGTAAACAGGTGTCATGGTAGAAAAAATAGAATTTATTCCAAGATGGTGAAAATCTAGTAAACAGGCACCTCTTGTTCTGTAATGCTCTATCTATCGCGGCATCCCTTGGCTTTCTTGCAATTTGCTCTCCTACTTTCCTGCTTTAGTTTGCTTTCCTACTTTAGTTTTCTCTCTCATGCATTCGCTCTCAGTATTTTTGAGATTTTTTTCTCAACTTCACATGGATTGAAACTGGTCACACTCGGGGGCATCTTCCTGGTCTAATGGGCATTATCCTATCTTTTGGAGTCTCTCTCCTCTTTGCATCAGTCACTAGTGGTTCTCACTGAGTCTACCTACTGATGCCTAGATCTCACACCAATCTTTATACTTGAGAATTTTTTCTCGCGTCAGTCACCAGTGATTCTCACTACGTCTACCTACTATCGCTGTACTACTAAGATTTATCACATCAACTCACTATCTGCATATTTGACATAAATCCACTTTGGGTATTTTCAAGATCCCACCTGACTTGACACGACCCCAGCGTCATAGCTTGGGGGAAATCCACTTAGATTCATCCTCTCTATATGAGTCAAGTGAGTCATCAACGTTCATTACTTGGGGGCATGGCTCCCCACTTTGATCGTATCTTCGGTTTACACTCGAGTCAGTAATCTTGTCAGTTCTAAAGGACAACTATCTACTAGCACAAACTGGTGTTTCTCAACACCCCAACCAAACAATGTTTTTCAACACTCTCTTTGGACACATTTGTGTTTTTCAACACACATTGGATATCGCAACATAAACATCTCTCGATAGCAATCAAACACATCGCACTCACAAGCACAACGGTGTTTTTCAACACCCCTTAAACATATGCACATTCGTAAACTTTGAAACATGTTGAGCTATGATTCAATCTTTCTTTGTATGCTATCTGTTCTCATGAATTTCATTGATATTTTTATTGTCTACTGCTTGTGGGTATAGTTTCAATGATCTGATAGCATCAAATAAACAGGGTGTATGTGATAAGAGCTTTTGCATTAAGGTGGAAAAGCCTCACATCCCTTGATCTTGTTTATTTGTATGCCAAGGGGAGGTTGGAACTATTTCCTTGACTTTTATTGCTCTATTTGTTTACTTGTGTACTATTACTATATCAAATTGGAAATAATGTTCAGGTCATCTTGGCTTTTGTGCCCTGGCGCTTATGTTCGTTTCCTACATTTTATCTGATGAAAGTCATATTCATATTCTTATGGTTGCATTGGCGCCAGTAAGGATTGTATCGACTCCGATGTTCCAAAACTCGATGATGATAATTATGCGATGAGTCCAACAACCAAGTCCTAGGGTTGCATTTAGCTTAGGCTTGCA
>MU225021.1:3352019-3366062 GCA_018584345.1 Thuja plicata | reverse complement strand
AATTAATTTAATTCTAAAGTCCTAAGTGCTTTTAAATTAAATTAATCCCACCCCCTTTAGCTAATACACATCAAGGGAATTAAATATTATTTGATTATTTGAATGGATTATCCTCACTTGAATTTAATCATTCAAACAAAGTAAAAAGCCACCCATGTGGCAATAATTCATTTATTTAATTAAATAATTCCTTCATATTTGTCTCACCTTCCTCCATGAAGATGAAGAGTCAGCCATTTCTTCTCAAGAAACTCTTCATCCTCTCTTCAGGCTTTTCTATATTATGGACCTTCTTTCCTTCATTTGGGAGGACAATTTTTAGAGTACCAAAACTATAGCCAATTATTGTCTCAATTCTCTCATATTTCCAAACTTTTATTGCATATTTAGTGTAATTTCATTTAGCTTAATGCAATTTTTCATCTCAATTTAGATTGTTTACTATCAAGTAGCTTAATTATGTTATCCTTTTCAAGTTTCTTAGCTTAAAATCTGCATCTTCATTCCTAGATTACAATTGCATCTCTCATATAGAATAAGTTTCATTTCAGTTTTCAAAGCTTTCAAATCCTCCATTTTAGCAATGGTCTATGGTTATTGGATCTCATTCTGAGAGTAATTAAACACCCCAACTAAATAGGAGGCAACATGTCGATTCAATCGATATTGTGGAATGAGCAATTCATGTTCATCTTCACGATTCAACGATTGAGCAATGACTATGTTGTGTTGTGGTTGATTTAGAGGTCAACATTCAGACACATAGGGGTAGTTGACTGATTTGAAAAATGTCTTATATTGCCTCTGATATTGACTGTGAAAGTTTTCAGGGACCGGGATGAAAAACCAGAACTCCTAGAGAAATTAGGGTTTTTGGAAATCCCTATAAGTAGCCAAGAGAGTCATTCATTTGTCACATTGCCTTCTTGGAGCTCTTGGAATCTTGGTGAGTTTTTCTTTAGTTTTCTCTACCTTTTTCTCCTATTTTCTTGCAATGGTGGGCCTTCCTAGAGTGACACACATATCTGACTGAGTCTACACATATTAGAGACTAGCTAGCATAGGACGTCCGTTGAGTTTTATCTCTTTGCGTGTCATTAATGCATTTATTTCTCACTTTGAAAATTTATGTTTTTCTGGTAATTTGCAATATGTGCCGCAGTCGTCTACGGTTTTGTCGCAATTGCGGTTTGAATGCCGCAATTGTTGGTTTAATGCCACAATTGATAAAAGTGCCGCATTTTTCATGTTTACCTGCCGCATTTGAAATTTAATTACCGTAATTGAGTATTGTGTGCCACAATCGCATAAGAGTATCGCATATGTAGTTTTTATTACCACAATTGCAATTTTGTAATTGTTTACCTGATTTCTTTGTCTCATATCTGCTTATTCTTGTGTCTGACACTTTCCTTAATGACTAAAACTGATATATTTCTAATGTGCTATTGTGTGTAGTTCACCGGGAGGATATTGCGTTGTCGAGAGTCTAGACCGGCAGGTCTTGTATACAGGTTCCAGCTATCAAAGGATGAGAGGTCAGTACTTAGGGCCTTAGGTTTATACTGGATCTATTACATGCCACAGATCATGACCAATAGGGGTTTGATCTCGGCTCTTGTAGAGCGATGGCATTCCAAGACATGCACTTTCTAGTTTCCCACTGGAGAGTGTACTATTACCTTGGAGGATGTATACCGCATCCTTCAGCTTCCAATCTAGGGTCCACTTGTAGAGTATGCTACCTTTGTTTGGCATCGTTGCTTTGATTGAGTTATCTGGATTGTCTCAAGATCAGCTTGGTTGATGCAGTGCCTATGATATTCCATGGTCTCGATTTGGTTTGGGCCTTGATAGGTTGACCACCCTACTAGGTAGTTTGATATGTGGCATCTTATGCCCTGATCGATGCCATTGCAGATTTTCTGTCGGCTTTGGTTTCATTTTATAGAGTATGGTCCGAGATCATACTGTTTGTGCATGGGGGCCATGTATGCTAGTGCACATGCACTTTCATATGTTTTACGTGGCTTACCTTAATGGTAATTTTCTCGGCTATGGTGCTACCCTCCTGGAGATTTGGGCATGGGAGCACATTGTTGTATGCTGACCCGTCAGTACACTTGATCTTCCTGTAGATAGACCATATGTTTTCATGTATGATGGAGCTATCATGCAGACCCACATGGGGCATTTGATGTACTAGCGTTAGCAGTTAGACATGATGCCTTATTTTATTTGGAGACCATATAGGGAGTGCCCCGTTTGGGATGGAGAGGATATCCATCTTCCTTTTTGCCATTAGCGGAGATACCTGATCGGTTGTGTTACGGACCATATTCTTATGATTGATTTTCACAACACCAACAAGGTGTTGTGATAGTTTGGGGAGCAATAGGATGTGTCTGATACATATGCTTATTTTTCTCGTAGCTTGAGGGACACTATTGTCTAGGGTGGTGTCGTTTCACTAGATGCTGCGCTGACCGAGTTTGTTGGTCTACTTCCTATTGCCTGGACATGGTGATCGGCCACTGTAGATGCAGGTATGTCTGGCAATGATATTGTGTGTAATTCCTTTACTGATTTCTTATTATATCTTCTTTATGATACTTGTTTCTTCATCTAATGGGGTACTGATATGTGAATATGATATCTTGCAGGCACCACTCTGTAGTATGATGCTCATTGGGCACAGACCTCACCAGTTCCATTGATAGATGTATCTCATCCTATTTCTAGGACCATCATGAGGAGGCACTATCAGGTACGATGAGGTAGGGGGTCGAGACGGAGGGAGAGATGGTGGCCGAGATGGAGGTAGGGTTGGTGGTCAAGATGGCAGATGGGACAGAGGTAGAGATGGGGGACGGGGGAGGGAAGATGATGGGGGAGATGATTGTGGTCCTAGGGGTGCTAGTGGTGGAGTTCGGATGAGGGGTGGGCAGAGTGGTGGTCGGGCCAGTACTCAGAGAGTTGGGTTGAGTACTATTTTGGAGGATGATGAGGCGATGGAGGAGGAGGCACCTTAGTTAGTGTGGAAAGTATGTCGACAGACTGGTGCTATTTTGGCTCTGAGGGTAGAGGATAGGGTGGGTATAGAGGATGTAGACATTGAGATAGGGGATATTTATTTTGAGGCCTTGGATGCTCAAAGTGCAGGTATAAGCTCTTCTATTGGCAGTGGCAGTACAAGCAACAGTACTAGGGAGAGTTTTGAGAGTGAGGATGACTCTTGGGTGGTGAGGGGGAGGGGAGATGAGGGATTGGGGGACAGGTCCAAGGAGGGAGATATGGATGTGGCCATGGGAGGTATGGAGGTGGATCCCTCAGATTTGGAGTGGCTTACTCAGCATGTATAGGATTTACAGGCCAGACTTGCTTCTGCTAATTCCTGTGTTGCTGCTTTGGAGGCAAGGATTATAGTGGTTGAGGCTAGAAAGCGACAGGCTCAAGCTAAGGTTCATTCATTTATTGACAATGTACATGATGCTTCTCACTGGGATGTGCTAGACCAATACTATAGATCTAGGCATGATGCTCAGAGAGAGATTGAGTACTAGAGACGCCACTATGAGGGTGCAGTTCCTTCCGAGTAGAGAGTTCCCAGTTATACAGCCTCTCAGAGATCCAGTAGTGCTCAGAGGTCACAGAGATCACAAAGCAGTAGTGTTGGTGCTCCTAGCTCATCACAGAGGGCTTCTATTGATATGTCACCCCCTCGTCCACCTCCTGGAAAGGGTGGGGGTAGCACATGTTGATTTTGATGCCTCTCATATTTTGTATCATGTACCATTTTTGTAGTGATGTTCTTTTGATCTACTCTAAGACTCTTTTATTATTTCATCCTGACACACTGATATTTATTGATATATGTTGACTACCTTCCTTTGTTCAGACTTGCGACTATTCATTGTACTCAGATATCCTAATTGATATGAGATGCAACTAGTGATTTGATATGATGTGCATTGGTTTACTTTCTATATGTATGAATCTATATGATGTGGTTTAGATGATGAAATGTATATGCAATATGATTCTATTATGCAGACTCATAAATGGATGATTTACTTTTCCTATGATACTGACATGTGTATGCAAGATGGTGGAAATGAAATGCATGTTTATATGAGATTCTTATGGATGCATGTGTTATATGATTTATCATGTATGCAACTACTATGTTTTTTTTTCATTTTTTTTTGATGCACTTTAATGGAATGGATGCAATCTATTATGCACAAAATATCTGAGTAATGCATGTGTTAATTAGAAGGAGTTTAGTTTGGATAGATGTTCTCTGGGATTGATCTAATAGATATGGAATGATAGAAATGATTTTTTTTGCTTTTTTGATAGATATGAGTTGATAGAAAAGATGAGTGTCTCAAGTCGCTGCCCCTGTTTCCAATATTTCTCATCATTGCATCTTCTCTTTTTTTTGTATTTTTGAAATTTCGAAGAGTGTCCAATGCATCTAGATCACATACCATCTGGATACCGCCACGACCTCTTGATAAGTAGGAGTAGAGAGATTGAATAGAAAGAGAACTTAGTGCATCCAAATATTGACCATCTGGGTCCAGCCTTGTTCCCTATTTGAAAAGAAAGAGAGCCAAAAGCACATAGATATTGACCATCTGAATACTGCTTTGTCCTCTGAATTAATTGAAAAAAGGAAACCAAGATAGAACTCCTATGCACCCAAAGTCCATCTGGATAACACCCCTAGCTCTTGATTCTGTAAAGAAAAATACCAAAGCAAACAAGATAGAACTCCTATGCCCCTAGAGTCCATCTAGATAGCATCGTGAGCTCTTGAGTGTAAAAAAGAAAAGACCATAGAAACCAAGATAGAACTCCAACGTACCCAGAGTCCATCTGAATAGCATTGTAATCTCTTGATTCTATATACCAAACAAGCAAATAAAAGAGAAGGAATGTCTAATTCTTTCCCAAGGTTAAGCTCAGATCGTGGAACTGTGCAGTTGCCAGATAAGTGACAATGCCTACCACATTTATCCTAAATCATCATGGCCCTGAAATCAAAGTGAACATTTAACAGACATCAATCCAAAAAGAAAATATTCATGATCTATCATAGCTACTCTCCTCACATGGTGGATCCTGGAGTAGCATAAGACCATAACCACAAAATATAGACTGACATTTGACCGACTGACTAACCTAGTCAACATTTTTGGATGGTTCCTTGATGCAGTTGGATTCTCTTGATTGGCACGACTCTTTTGATAGGCTTGATTGGCTTGATTGCTTGAGTGTGTCTGGTTTCAGTAATGGATGACTCATATAAGACTGACATGTCTGGTTTGAGCGTATCCATCACTGTGTAAGACAATTGATATGATTGATTAATTGATTATGATCATTTTGGCAGTTGATCAAGCTGTGTCAGATGGGTCCAATGCTGATTCACAAAGCTCATGATTGTGACAATTGATAGATTGGCTTGGTTGCCAGTTTGCTTGCTGGTAGATTTTGATAGATTGATAAGGCTGTGTCATATGATCCCAATGCTGATTCGCAAAGCTCATAATTATGATATTGATTGATTGGGCGTGATCACCCTCTTGCTCTCTTGATAACCGAGATGGTTTTATTGCTTGGGATTTTGCAATTTTTTTTAATGTTTTTTATGAAGATTGATTTTCTCAGAACATTTTGATATTTTTAGGATTTTGATGTGTTTTCTGATTTTTTGGATTTTTTCAGAACTTTTAGAATTACCCCCTAGTCCGGTGGACCAGTACTAACCTGGATTTGGTGCTCAGAGGGAAATGTGCTTTTGTACTTAGCTTGGGTAATCAGTCTTACATTTAAAGTGTCCTCAAGATTTTTGATTTTGGAGTTCATTGATGGTGATGCTGGATTTGAACACTTGGCACCTATTTTCCAGGGTTCACCAAAATGTACGCCTCCTCAATCATGATTTGTGGTTCCCAAGCTTTCCAAAGGTGGGGGTTAGTAGCAAAGGTTTACAATGATATAAATCCAATACCCAAAAACTACTAAAATGAAAAACTTGAAACATAACCAATAAAATGTACAAGCAAAGAAAGGAAAACAAATGAATGCAAACCCCCAAGTGCTTGAAGCTTCTATTGTCTCTCTCTACTCCTTCTGAAATATTTTTTTTGATGCTTAGTATTGGTGTGGGCAATGTCTATGACTTGAGAAGTGTCGAGAATTTGCTAATTGAAACAGGTGTGTGATCACAAGATGGCTTGAATGCTAAAACCAAACTAACATAGTAATGGCGCACGAGAGCTTGAAATCCTGGATCCTTCAAATGGTTATGAAGGGTTTATTATATAGGAATGGAGGATGATATGAACGATTGAGATCAATCCCAGAGATAGGGAGATGAATGATTGAGATTAAAAGGAACTGGAGAAGCCATCAGTAAATTCCACCTCTTCAACTGGTAAAGAGGAGATAGAGTTTGGTTGACTAAAGAGCTAATTGTGAGTTACCCATGTGGACTGGAGAGATGGGTGGAGTAACCCATGTGATCTAATTGGAGTTATCTCTTTGAAGATAAATGAATATTTAATTCATTTATTTAATTAAAGTTTTCAACATATGAGATAATTGAATTCTTTTTTATTTAGAATTGCTTTATTTGATGAAATTAAATTAAATTAATTGAAATTAATTTAATTGGAAGAATTTAATTAGTAAGTTCAAATATTTGAATTTAAATTATAGGAAATTGAATTTAATTAATTAATTAATGGTAATTAATCAATTAAGGTTAATTAATTAAATAAAATTAATAATTTAATTAATTTTAGGAATTTGATTAGATAATTTGGGGAATGAATTTAGAAGAAAATAGATGATTAATTAACGATTAAAAAACCATTGATTAATAGATGAAAATTAGTGTTTTTAATGTAAAGTCACAAGCCTGTCCATTTTCAGGTGTCTATAGGAAGAATGCTTAGGAAATGAGGTGATGGGAGTAGAGTAGGAATATGGTAGGCTTAGGGTAGGTCTCTAGATTGGGTTAATAGGTTTCTAGCTAGGGTTTAGATTATAATTCAAATTAGATTTGAATAAATCATAGTTTAGAAGAATTAGAGATATGGAGGAATTTTAATAAATATAAATTTATTAAAAAGGGGATTTTGTGAGGCAAATGTATTTAAATAAAATACATTAGGATAGTATTTGATCATTGATAAATACCAACTATGAAACTATTTAATTAAATTAAATAGTTGGATGAAAAAGAGAAATTAATATTAATAATAATATTTTTGGACGTCTACATTTATAAACTCAAATATAATATAATATAATTTTTTTGTTGGAATTTTGTTCAAACCTTGATGTATGTAAACAAGAGTATAGACATAAAGGCAATTTATCCAAAGACATGTTGATCAAAAGAATATTTTCTAGAATAAATAATAGAAATACTTTAAGTGTGAAATAGTTGAAGCTTTTGACGTTCAAGACCATATTGTTAAAGATAGAATAAAGAACAAGAACTATGCATACATTGTTTGACATGGTCTCATGATATTCCAAGATTGTAGGATATGCACAAAATTTTAAAATTTTCTAGAAATTTTCACCATGCTTTCTTTTTCTGAATGTGGGCTTTTAAATAATATATGGAAATATATTAAAGGTTAAACAAAGTGGAGCTTTTATTTGTTAACGTACCAACTTTCCTAGTAGGCATCCATGTAAAATGTGTGTGCACTATTTGAGTTTAATATCTTAATAGCATGCAACACATAGCCTACACATGTGTGTTACATCTAACCTTCAAAGGACAATTTAATTAATTATTAAATCATAAAATTGAGATTTAAAGATATAATTAATGAATTGATATTTAATTATCAATTTGTATATTATTAATATGCTAAAAATATTATTGTTTATTAAATATTAATATGCAATTAAAGTTGCACATTCTTTTAATAAAAATAAAATATAAATTTAAAGTAAAGTTGAGTTAAAGTTGTTAATTGGAAAAGGTGCTTGTAATTATTATTTATTATTTATTAATTATTAATTAAATTAATTCTTTTTACTCAATTTTAAGTTGAGTTCTAATTTATGTGATTTAATTTAATAGTTGAGTTAAGATTTATGGGATTTGAGTTAAGTACTTTTTTATAGTCGAGTTCTAATTTCTCATTGTGAGTTACATGTTTAGTTCTGATTGTTGGGTTTTCTATCTTAGAGTTTTTTTTGGTCATTTTTGGAGGGAGAGGTTTTGAGGATTTATAGGTTTTGGCTCTGGATTTCAAGTTAAAGGAAATTGATTGAAAGTTGGCATTTTGGATTGTGAATTGTTTACTCTTCTCTCTTCTCAAATTACTTTTGGGTTTTGAGGTAGGCTTTTGAAAACCTTGATAAATTCCTTTTGAAAATTGTGTTTACCTTGTGCCTATTTCTATGTGTGATTATTGGGAGTCTTTTTCAAAGATTGTGTTTTGATAATTAAGGTTTGCTTGGAAAACCTTGTAGAAAGAATAATAATTTATCCTCCTAAATATGGCTATATATATTGCATGATTTGAGTATGGGCTATGTGATAGGTAAAGACATCATATTTTCTTGATAAATATTAGAGAAAGAAATTGGTCTTAGGTTTCTGAGAATGTTAATCATCTTTAGGATTTCCTTTGTTCTTATTTGACTGCTTGAACCTTAGAATTCTCCTTTGAAAATAAAACCTAATTCCATTAAAAATATATATAATTATGCATATGAGAATTCATATATTACATATGAGCATAATTTGTTATATATATATATATATATATATATATATATATATATATATATATATAGCTGAAAATTCTTCTATTAAAAAAATCCCTTTTGGAGAATTTAGTTGATAGGTAAGATCAAGGAAACAATTTGATCTAAAAAAAAGATATATGTGTGTGTGTGTGTGTAAGAAGACGCTTGTTGTTTTGCATCTCAAGAAATTATTGGTGAGTAATAACTAAATAAATAAATTTAATTAAAATAAATTAAAATTGTATATATATATAATATGTTTTTGGGCGGGAGGGGCCCAATCCCCCACCCCTGGCAGCTTAGAGTTGTCACAACAATCTCTCCCACCATGGTAGAACCCTCCCGCATGACAACCTAAGGTTATTGTCGACAGTGCTTCTATCGTGACAATAGGTAGTTGTCGCATGGGCAACCCATGGGTGGGGTTAAACCCCCATGTTATAAATAAACTTTGCTAAATGAAAAAAATATTTAAAACAAAATTAAATTAAATAAAATTTAATTGAATAAAAGGTTTTTAAATTTAGTTTTAATTAATATTTAATAAATATTTAATATTAATAGTTTAGTTTTTTTAAAAGGGATTTAAATAATAGAGATTAAAAAAAGACTTTTAATATTTATTAATATTTTATCCTAAGGGAATTTGCATATTAAGAAGTTAGTATTTTAGTAAATATTTGACTTATATTTTTAACGGGAAAATGATATACATATAAATATTATTTATAATTTGGAGATTAATATTTTTATCATTGAATTTTTGGTGTCTCGACATGCATGTGAATTTATTTTAATACTTATTTATCAAAATTGATATTGGCATAAAATATTATATGAATAGATTTTAGTCAAGTTGGTCTTTAGTAAACAAAATCGATTGTTATTATACAACTGAGAGTTGTATTATGGTGTGAGTACATGGTGTATTTTTGTTGCATTATTTGATGTTGATTATTTGGGGAAATTACATTTGGATTTTAGGGCATAGTACAAGTGATCTGAATTATGAATCAAATTATAATACCTGGTGCGATACCTATGATATTGTCAATTCCAATATAAAAACCAGAAGACTAACAACAAAATTGCAAGCCAAAAAGTGATCCATTCTATTCGAATTTGGAGTTTATACCATGAAGGATCCCAAGAGTCACTAGAATCTCTTGGAAATGAAATGAAGAGTCATCATAATGTTTATTACAAATAAACTTATTAAAACTACTGAAAATTCTAAAAAACTAAATAAAAATTTAGGCCTACTTGGAGAAGGCCTAACTTTCAAGTCCTAGGTTTGATTTGCGAACCGTTTACTTCATTAGAAAGATAATCAAAATTTGTAGACCCAAAATTCTGATAAGATCTGCCCAGAAATGCCTCGAAGACCTTCAAAAATGCAGTTTACTGAGACATACTAAAAAAATTAGATTTCAGTATTTCCCAATTCCATCTTGATCATTCCTCCCCCCTTAAGAGGCAATGGGACCCATTGCACTAACCTGCTACAACAACTGAGGAAATTGTGCTTCAATTTGTTCCTTAGTTAACCACTTTCCTTGATGAGGATGCTGACTAGCTCGAACCACCTGATAAAGAGGAATGTTTTGATTTCTCAAAGTCTTTAAAATGACTTCAGTAACACGGTCACACTAGAATGGAACAGTAGTAGATAATTTTGTAGCTTGAATGTGTTCAATAGCCTGGGAAATGTCCAACAAAGGAGGAAAATAGTGTCTCAACAATTCCACATTGAAAATTGGATGCAAGCCCAAGAAGGATGGCAAATTAAGTTCAAAAGCATTCTCACCTACTTGCTTCACAATAGTATACAGGCCATAACGAAGAGGACAAAGCTTCTTGTTTGGTTTGTGAGGGTTCTCTTTCTAAAGATGTAACCATACCTTGTCACCAACCTCAAAGTGATGAGGAGTTCTATGTTTATCAGGCATTTCCTTATACTTCTGATTACTCTGCTCCAAAATCTCATGAACTTGCTATTGTAGGTGTCTAATGTTATCAATGAATTTTTCTGCTTTATCTACCTCCTTTTCAGTATTCAATAAAGTATCAGATTGCAAAACTGGCAGTGCTACATCCATAGGTGCCAATGGTTGATACCCAAGACAAGCCTCAAATGGACTATGCCCTGTAGTACTATGGAATGCACAATTGTAACTATGTTTCACATAGGGTAAGCTTTCATCCCATGTGGGAGGATGTTTTGAATGATACATCCGTAGGATATGAATGATCATTCGATTCACCACTTCTATCTGCCCATCTATTTGGGGATGGAATGTTGTGGACTTTGTCAACTTTGTGTCCATTTTAGCCCATAGTGCAGACCAAAATTTGTTGATGAACCTGCTATCCCTATCAGAAATAATGTTTTTGGGCAAACCAAAATGAACCCAAACATGTTCAAAAAATAACTTGGTAGTCTCTTCTGCAGAAATCATCTTTTTACATGCTACCATGATAGCCATTTTAGAAAACCTATCTACCACAACATACACACAATCATGCCCCCGCCTGGTAGTTGGAAGCCTAGACATTAAATCCATTGAAACAGACTACCATGGCTTATCACGAATAGGTAATGGTAAGTATAGACCCAACTTACAGTTTGTGGGCTTTGCAATTGCACAGGCTGCACAAGCTTGTATATATGAAATTATATCCTGCTATATTTTTGGCCAATAGAAATGCTTTTGAAGGATAGCAGTAGTCTTACCAATACCAAAATGTCCTACAACACGGCTGTAGTGAGCTTCCCATATCATTTTCTTCCATTCCTTAGTGGGTACACATATATGACCAACATGGTAGAGCAACCCATCCTGCAAGTGAAAATCAGAGACACACTTTCCTTCTACCAAATTACTATAGATGTCAGCAAAATCAGGGTCAATACCATATAGTTGTTCTCATGTGGATGATTGATGACCACATGAATCCAACACCATTGTCAAACCTACAATTGGAGGCCTACTTAAACAATCTACCACTGTGTTACTGCTTCCTTTTTTATGACGATTGTTGAGGTGAAATTGTTGTAGATAAGCTGACCACCTTTGATATCTGTCATTCTGCAACTTCCCTTGTGTTTGCAAGAATTGAAGAGGTTTATGGTTTGTATGTATAATAGTTTCCTTTCCTAATATATAATGTTTCCATTATTTGCAGGCCTGAACAATAGCATACAACTCCTTGTCATAGGTGGGGTACCTATGTACTATATCAGAAAAAGTTTCACTGTGATAGGTAATAGGATGCCCATGTTGTGTGAGTACTGCACCAAGAGCATAATCAGATGCATCAGTTTCTATCTCAAATGATTGTTGCAGATCTGGGAGAACCAGTACTAGTGCTGAACATAATCTTTTCTTTAACTCTTCAAATGCTTGTTGCTTTGCCTCTGTCCATTGAAATTTTTCTTGTGCTCCACCCCTTAGTGATTGATTGAGAGGCCATGATATATGTGAGAAACCAAAAACAAATCTGTGATAGAAATTGGCTAAGCCCAAGAAGCTGCGAAGCTCTGTGAAAGTTTTAGGAGATGGCTAATCTCTGATTATTTTAATCTTTACTGGGTCAACATGAACACCCTTAGTATCAATGATATACCCTAAGTATTGAATACTCTGCATACCAAAAGAGCACTTCTCAATGTTGGCATAAAGTTTATGTTTTTGCAGAGTTGAAAGCACTTGTTCAACATGTTGCAAATGCTCAGACCAAGTCTTGCTAAAGATGAGTATGTCATCCAAATAAATAACCACAAAAGAATCACTGAATGGTCTAAGTACATCATTCATCAGCCTCATAAATGTTGTTGGGGCATTTGTTAGGCCAAAAGGCATGACCAACCATTCAAACAAACCTTCCTTAGATTTAAATGCAGTCTTCCACACATCTGCTGGATTAATTGGTACTTGGTGATATCCAGATTTCAAGTCAATTTTTGTAAAGAACTTAGCTCCCCTAAGTTGGTCCAACAAATCATCAATTCGAGGGATTGGATATCTACTTTTCACACTAATTTTGTTCAATGCCCTATAATCAATACAAAGTCTCCATGTCCCATCTTTCTTTTTAGAAAGGACAATTGGACTGCCACAGGGTGAAGCACTTGGATGAATATGTCCTTTCTGAATCAAATCTTGAATTTGTCTCTTAATTTCATCATTTTCCAAAACTGACCTTCTATATATTGGCTCATGTGGTAGTGGTGTGCCTGGGATTAAATCAATAGAGTGCTTGACTTGACAGTGTGTTGGAACTCCCGCCGGTAATTTAAACACACTATGATATTCTTTCGAAAATTTATCCATCTGATTTTGTTGATTTGTTGTTATGGCTACCTTAGCAAGTGTATTAAGGACAATTGTCTTTGTTTATTCAGGGTGAACCATGAGAAGAACAAAATCTCTAGTTTGAGAAATCAAATGTTTACATTGTTTAGCACTAATTAGAGAAGCAGTTTGTGTTGGACATACCTCTAGTATTCGAAACCTCTTCCCACCAAGCTTGACTGTAACACTACGTGGTCTAGATTCATACACTCCATGCCTCTGATACATGTAAGGTTTCCCCAACAAGACATCACATACATCCAGTGGCACTACATCACATACCACTTCATCCTTGAAAGGCTTGATTGAATATGGAAGATGACACTGTTGATTTATTTGAATATCTTGTCCCTTATTTACCTATCCCATAGAGTATGGTTGTGGGTGTCTTGTCACTTTCAAATTCAATCTTTTCACTGTCTCCCTAGATATCAAATTCTTTTGGCTCCCACTGTCAACAATAAAATGTAGAGGATTTCCATCAACCCACATCTGTGAATGAAAAAGTCTCTCTTCATCTTCACAATGCATTACTTTAGTAGTTGCAACTATGGCATATGGGTCTACTTCTATGACAAAATTATTCTCCTTTTGCTTGGAAGGATCTATTGGTGATGATTCAGATTCATCTTCCTCTCCTCATATTTCTGTCATGATATTTTTGATACTTCGATAATCCTTTATATTATGGGTTGGGGACTTATGCATCTCACACCAGATGCCTATATTTTCCTGTGTCTTTTTTGTATCCCACCATGTGTTCTTAGCTGAGTTTGAGTGAGGTTCCTTGGTCACCTATTTTCCCGCAGATTTATTGTCACCTTCAACCTTTGGCTTATTATTTGCAAAGTAGTCCCTCTTCCCTTTCTGCTTGAATTTCTCTTCAATTTTTGTA